>JBAMDN010000647.1:0-28684 GCA_037074945.1 Tetracladium marchalianum | reverse complement strand
TCCTCCAAATGTCCCATTGACTCGTGACACAGAAAACGGCGAATTCATCGTTGTCCTTGATGACCTGTCCCGCGAAAACGAAGGCGACCTAATCATCGCCGCCTCCGATGTAACGACCGAGAAAATGGCCTTCATGGTCCGCTACACCTCCGGCTTGATATGCACACCCATCCTTCCTTCCCTTGCCGAGAAGCTGGAACTTCCTCAGATGGTCTCGGATAACCAAGATCCCAATCGAACCGCCTACACGATTTCAATTGATACAGAATCGCCAGAGACGAGCACTGGGATTAGCGCGCGCGACCGCGCACTTACATGCCGGACTTTGGCAAGCAGGAATGTGACAAAAGGGAACTTTAGACGGCCGGGTCATGTTTTCCCTTTGAGAGCGAAGGAGGGAGGAGTTAGGGAGAGGACAGGGCATACAGAGGCGGCAGTGGAGTTCTGTAGGCTGGCTGGGAAACCTCAGGTTGGTGTCATTTGTGAGATAGTGGAGGATGGGGAGCCTGTTCCTGGACAGGCTCTGATGAGAGAGCCAGGCATGATGAGGAGAGATGGCTGTTTGGCTTTTGGAAAGAAGTGGGGTTTGAAGGTTTGTACGATTGAAGATTTGGTGGAGTATGTGGAAAGGACAGAGGGGAAATTAGTCAAGAAGGTTGCGAATGGTACGAAATGAGTATCTAGCTTTGAATGTACTCTTTTGATTTTGGCTTTTATTGACGACAGTGTGAGATATAACTAGCTGGTCCTTCAGAATATGTCGTTTGCTGCTTTATTCAAAGTCGAGTTGGGACACTTCAGAAAGATCAGTCCGAATAGCGCAACGCTCTGCGCCTGCAGATGCATTTTCGGCAGGAAAGCATAAACACGATGAGATCTGCTGGCTTCATAATAGGCAGCGGCCTTGACAGTAGAATAGGAAGATTGGGCCGGTGGGCGCACCGAAGTTTTGTGGGCGTATGTAAGGCTCTGAGTCAGTACACAACCCTCACGGGAAGTCAACAAACATGTCACACTAGGATGCGAACAGTACTGTTTGCGAGTGAGTAACTTTACATGTTGAGCGCTTGCTTCCTTAGCTCGAGCTCGTGCAACTTGGAGAATATCAGATCACAGCAAAAGAAGTGACCCTTTCAAGTTAGATGGATGTGCAAAAGTAGAAGTTCAATACAATTCAATTGTATATATGTATCCTACATAAATAACACCCACCTCATCCAAACAATCCTGAAGGACTGCATAGCCCAAAAATGTGTCGTGCAGAATATGCCAATGTCAACGTATATGGGAATGCTCAAATATATCTCCTTATGTCCTGAGACTAATAAATATTACGAAGTAAGTAGTGTGCTCGACTCTGATTTGAGGGCCAGAGGATGTGGCTCTTGTAACTCTTCTGTTGAGACGATATTTTCGAAGATTTAAACGACGAGTGGTAGTGAGTAGAGTGTTGATGTTTAGGATGATTGAAGCGAGAACGACGTGTAATATAGAGGAGATAGGTCAATATTTAGGATCAAAGCGAAAGCGATGAGCAATACAGATTAGATTTCTAGCGTCTATGATTGAAGATAAAACGACCATTAGCAGAGAATATATCTCCAACGTATGTGATTGAAGCTTGAGCGGTGAGGCTTGCGATGTGAGAGAGAGATGTCTAAATTTGAGGATAGAAGCTTGAGCAATGAGCAGAAGAGTGTAACGATCACGTAACCATTCGCAAGTAATTACAGCTGAATGTCGCGGTCAGTTATTCTAAAAAGAGATAGGTTTGTAAAATTTACTGATTAATTATATAAGTTTATCTCACCATAAGCTATTAACCTAAAAGTCCTGTTGCACTGTGTGATCCTATCCCTTCTCTGAATAGTAACCGACCTGGGCGTGTTTACTTGCGAACAAATAAGTTTCGCAGACTTAGATGTGAAGAACAAATTAAAACTCATATGTTTTCTAGACTATCGTTTGGTTTACGAACTTATATCGCGCAATAAACCTTTCGATCTAGCTGGCGTTCGGAACAGGAGTAGTAGCTAGCCGGGTAGTAGTAGGCGTAGATATAACCACAACCCTCTATCGTGTATTAGAGCCCGACTTACTAAGATAGATCGCCGCGTATACCGTAGAACTTTTCGAGCGCGGTTACGAAATATATACTGTACCATAATGTACGTCTAGGAGACCATTTCTACGCGGGTGTACCGAAGAATTCGTACAGCCAACAGGCTCCAAAACACAAGGCTTGATAAAAATCGTGACAAGGTAGAATCTACAATGTTTACAAACCGGAGCATAATACCAGATACACTGGTGATCGATTGTTTGGAAACGTTGGAGAACGACTCTTTGATTTTTTAACACATTGATTACATCTACTACCGTCCTGGATCTTGATTCAAGATTTCAAGCACAAACGAAGAAGATTGACATCGATACAGTATCATTTCATCAATCAATATTTTCTGTGGGAATCCAATACAGTTTCAAGCATTGCAGGGTGTTGAAGGTTTTTCAAGGGATCCAAAACAATGGAATTGTTTTCGATTGCCGATCAAGATCTTACACAGACACTAAACGGGCACTTACGTCTCTCACTCCAGGTCAACTCTCTCGTCTTTCGATTCTCTGGTCACGTCTTTCGTTTCTTCCGAGACGTGTAGACCTGGGGAAAAAGAAAGAGAGAAGAGTATCTTGAAAGATTCCAATGCCTGGTGTCAGGTGATGGTGATTGTCGGCTAGGAAGATGAGGGACAAAAGAGCAATGTCAATTTCGAAATAGGGCTCTACACGTATGATGGCTGAACGACTGACATTTGTGTCGTTGTTGTTCAAACTTAGCTAGCGTTAAAACCACGGATTTCAGGGTTGAAAATTCCGACTTAGTCCACCTGAATATCGAAACATCATTTCACCGACTACACTAATGTTGTCCTCAATATCACTTGGATCTCAGTAAACCATGTGTATGCACGAAATGATGCCAAACATCACAAAACTCGGAAAGGCCGAGTCAGAAGCTTGAGTACAAGTGTGCAAGCACTAATTTTGCCATATTTCGTTTTCATGTTCTAGGATATGCAAATGAACTTCTTCTTGAAGCCTGAGGAAGGGCATGTGGGCTTGAACACTCGCTTCCTATGTGAAATTTAACGATAGAGAATAATACACACCTCGCTTACAGGGAGTTTGAGCATTCCGCGATTGCAAGACCGCCACTCCTAGAAACTTACAACATGAAGCTGAAATTCGGATAGAACATCCTAAACTGCGAAACAGCAAAGGGGAGCGGAAAGAAAGAGCTTCTAAAAGGCCCGATAAAATTGCTTTTTTTAATTCCACACGGGAGTTCAAGATTGATCGTCGATCAATTGTCGTTGAGAGGAGGAGGAAGAAGCGATACACACGAGATAGCATATGCAAAGTGATCCCCGTCGGCGATCGTAAGTACACCGCGGTTGCAATATCAGTCTTTCCAAGCATGCACGAAAAAGAAATCAAAGTAGAATTTGCCGCGGCAAAAGCTTCTCCAGCAATCAGGACTGAGGACGTTGGCGTTCTGGAAAGCCTCCCTCTTACCGAATCAAAATAAACAAATATAAGTTGCATGCACGGCTTGCATCAAGCTGCAGAGTGACGAACCAAGCCCCCCATTTCACAGAATTCGGGTCTGGCTGTTATGCAAGTTGCCACCGCAACTTTGCTGCCTAACATGTTCGAGTCTTCTAACTTTTAATGATATCCAAACAGAAACAACAACAAAAAGAAAACATGGCCACTCGACCATCGCCATCGCTGTTGCCGTCGCCACCACCATTCCACAAAATTTGACACCCCTTTCAAATCTCCTCGATACTTTCGAAAGACCAAAGGAAAGCCGTTCACGCGCCGCAGGTAACATTACCAGAAACACTGCAACACTTGCATCCAAGGCCTAGCTTTTGAGCGGAACAACCCCAATCTACCACAACCAAACTTGACAGATTATTCTGAAACATTTCGGTCATCCTAACTTGCTCAGGAACAAAAGGGTCAAGCACTGACTCGACCTATTGCCCGGAATCCGGAATAGCAGAAACAGCAATCCGGAAAGTGGCTCCCGAATGCGAGTGTCCCAAAAGTCGTGAATGGCTATGCTGCCTCATTCCTATTCTAGATATTGGTCTCCTGCTGAAGATGTGAAGTTGAGAATCGAGGCCGCTGAAACGGAGTGCCTTGTTTGATTGATCATTTGTGGGTCGTTCAGGAAGCTCGGTTGTGGGGAAAGAGTTTGGTTACTTGTAGATGATACGAGATGTGGTGTTAGCTCATCCGCTTTGACGCCCCTTTCTCCTTTCTCGACTACTTGATTTTGGATGGTCCTGCGTTCATCTTGGATATGATGTTTCTTGAAAGTTCCCATTATTGCCTTGCCTGTCTTGGGAAGCACGCGAGCTACCGGGGTTCAATTGATGAAATTGAGCATGTTGAGAAGGTGTATTATGTGGCTTCGGGGTCGTCAACAGCTTGCTCGGGGCGTACAGCACCGATATTAGTGCATGTGAATTGGCGTCTCGGAGGCTTTAACCATGCGATGATCTATTGAAAGTCCATTTGTATCCCTGGAATAATAACGGGAGTACTCGTTTGCGCTGTTAGCGGGCGTTGCGGTGTCAGGATTCAGGATAGCATCGTATATTATTCTCCAATCCTGCAAAACAAGATCCCAAGCTTGTGCGCGTATGTTCAGCCCAAAGGGTTAGGAGGAAGCTAGATGTGTGCTTGTGTGGAACCGAAACTTTGAAAGATCGAAAAGACCTCGTGATGGTCCGAGGAAGTGGTTCTGTTCAGGGGAAATTTGGTGACTTGCATGTAGCGTCGAAGACAAGCGGCGCACGACAGCGGCAGGAGTTCTTCCAGAACACATCAGAGCTCCCCTTCATCGTCATTATTAACAAGTACACGGCAAGCATGAATGGATGAAATGACCTAGAATCGGGACGCGTGTAAGGGCTTGCATGTGTCGGAGATTGAGATCTTTTCCAAAGATTGACGTCCATCCAATTCCTACCAATTTCCCGGGACGATACATCAAAATAATGAGGAAATGGAGGGTTGTCAGAAACAGAAATTTTCGGTGACTTGACGATTCAAGGCAGTCAGGTCATTGACGCCCGAGGTCTTGGGTTGTGAACCATTGGTGTCGTTGGGCTGGTGGTGGAACGAAGAGCGAGAAAGCACTGACACAGAAGAAGGAAGTGAAACCTTCTAGAAGAAGTCGTTTATAGGAGCAGGGGCCGGTTCTGTGGTGATCCATTGACGACCGTGATCTTTGAACTTAGTTTCTATTTAGAGAAGAAATGATGCTGATCAGCATTTTATGTGCAGAAGGAAAGTGTAAACAGGGCAAGAAATATCTGAAAATGGAGAACAATCCAGCCGCTCGCTTAACAATTGTTTGTCAACACAGTACAGAAGCCCACCCAAAAACCCCCAAAATGTCGTTATCTTGCTTCACTCAGACGGGAGAAGTAAGTCGGCCAGAGCCCAAGGCCGCCGTTGAGGTTTTCAACGTTAGAAAGGCAGGTGCCCGCAGAAGAAGCAAGTTCAGGAGGCAGGGAAGTTTATGGGGATTGAGAAACACGGCGCTTGCTGGGTTGGAGGTTAAGGTTGTTGAAGATCTTCTGAAGAACCTCTGCTGCTTGTCGGAGGATATGATGCGGCTACGATGGTGTGAGCGTGTGCCTGCTGATGATCCAAGATGTGGTGTCCGATGTGGTGTGGCCTGGCCTGAAGCAGATCATTTCACAACTTGACATGGGGTCCACGTTGCTTTCAAAGCAGGGGCCGAGCTATTACCTCGTAGGTCAATAACAATAATAGGTCATGATATGATCCATCTGCAACTTCCAGACTTCGTTCTGGCTAATGGAGCAGCTCGTACAATGGCCGATACTATACAAAAGCTAATTGAGAATTTCGGCGGCCGCTGAATTTCGACTTTAGAAACGATTGAGGGACAGTCCTTCCCGCAATACCTGGTGTTGCTTTCGCTTTGCTGTGAAGTTTTGCACAGGCCTTCTCCTCCACTTCGCGTGGCAGTCCACTTTGCTTGCAGTGGTGTGGATATAGTCCATGCACGCGGCGTCCAATTTAAGATGCTTCCATACAATCTTTCTGGAAGCCAAACCGATGAGACGAGCCGGCTCCCTCAGCAGCATCCGGCGGCGCATTGCATTTCCTTGCCCCTAGGTCCTGTTCTGGGGCAAAATGTATGCACAACTTTTGTTCCCGAAGGAATCCACCTAATACGGAATCCACCTTCAGGTTGCTGTTTCACGGCCTACATGACTGGCGAAGTTGCGAACACATTCTGCCGGTGTGACAGCAGCGGCACAATTGTGCCAGCATTCATGATTGATCGGACCGAAGCCGTTGGAACAACATGGCATTCTACAGTGCTTGTTTGTGCTGCACGATCTCATTTCTGGAGTGCCGGCTGGAAGGAAACTCAATAAATGATACTTTCACTTGGTGCCTCCAAGGGAAATTAGTTTGGCATTACCCGTCGCCTGCAACCGCGGCCGTAAGAATAAAGATAGAGGCAGGACTCCTTTAGGAAGGATTTCCGTTGTGCGTGTGAGGCATCTTGTCTCCTGAGTGCTGGAGGCGAAGGAGGCAAGCTTGTTTCATGAGCCTTGGGAGGATGCCCTGTCCGACATTTGGTATCGATGAGCCAACGAGTGAATGCTGTCTGGTACTGTAATGCAAGATTATGATGAGGCCATGATGGACAAGACAGGAGGATTTTCTGAACAATGCAAAGCACAGTGGCTGTCTAAAGCATGAATTATCTGCGAGGGTGCAGTTGATATTGACGTACTGTACAGTACAGTATTCCCAATTTACGCCGTGACCACGAAAGTCGAGAACAGGCACAGTCAAAGTACAGTCAGGTTATGTTCGTTCTATTATTATAATTCTAGATAGACATCTAGTATCGTATATACCACGGCTCATCTACGCACCAAATTAATATGGCCAGGCAAGGGGCAAGCTGCCTCGCAATGATTGAGCAATCAAGGCGTAACGTGTGCCTCAAGCTAGAGGTAGACAAGTGTTCATTCTGAAATCTGAGTTTGGAACAACCACGCTCCCACGCAGCCAACAGCATTGACACCTTCTAGAAAGTCTCTAGAAACAGGGGGTCGAGGTGGGGGAGGTGGTCTATTCTCTGCCGTGGTCATCAGGTGCATGAATCAAGCCCAGTAGTGTGTATGTGCCACGCGCCCATGGAAGCAGAATGGAAGGTTAGAGCTAGAGCCGTCGAGCACATCTCTGAGGTATTTAGGAGTATTATTGCTGGATTGGGATAGAGTGTATTGTGGTGCTAGTGTCGAAGAAGCACCACAGAACATGCCTGGGTTTGATAACGAACCACTACCGTAAAAGCGACTGACCTGGCTTGCCCATCATCGTTACCATCATAAGAACATTGATGTCCCTCCCACCCGTGGTCCTTGACATCCCGTTGAGCCTTGCACTCACACTCTATATTGTTGACCTGGACCTTTCCTTTCCCCACAGCTTCTGACAACCCGATCACACACTCTCTGGCATCTTCCTGGTCGACGCTGAATACCTTTGACGACAACTCACCACTACTAGAACACAGCAAAAAGACGGTGTGCGCATGGTGCCTCTCGCTCTCAACTTCTCCAATACTCTCTCCCCTCACAAACCAGCTGTCACCGCGACCCCCACACTCGATCACCGACCAATTCGATATACGGATAGTGACCTCGTTCTCTGGTCCATTATTTCTGTACCTGTTTGTCCATCCAATCGAGGGCACTGCAAGCCACGCTGGGGACAGATTCAACAAGCAGCAGGTCATTTGGACTTCCAATCCGAGCTGTGATTAGTGTTGCATAGGTACCAGCCTTCGACTACTACCATCCAGGAACCAACAGCATTCCCTTCTTCTGATACCCAGATCTTGCCACTACGAATAATACGACACTGCTCCATTGCACAGGAGGAGCTGCTGCAGAAGCAGAATATACTTCCGAACCCTGCCCTGAATCTGACTCCCCTGTCTCCCTTACCTGCTACCCAAGGTCCGACTGCCCTGCCTTAAAAAGCTGGGACCCGGATTGCCGAGATTTTCGAGAAGCTGCGCTGCGCTGCCTTCTAAGGAATCCGACCCCAACCCAACTCTTCACGACAACAAAAAATTCGGCAACACGAAAAGCAAGGCCGCCCTTCTCCCTGTTCACACGTCGGCCTCCTTATACCTGTTTCCTCCTCCACACTCTCCATCGACGCATTGTTGTTGTTGCATGTCTAAAGCTTCTGCCATTTGGCTGCCTCCCCTGAACGCGTTTCCCCGTCTGCTCCGCGAGTTATTTTGTCGTCCACCGGTCTCTGCAGTTCGCCCTGACTCGACTCTGCGCAGCACGAATTCATTCACTCGCAAGTTTTCCTGCACATATGAGAAGGGCTCATTCCTGTGAGCTGCAAGCTAACGATCCACAGGTTCAGCGATGCGCAAAAATTGTTTATAAACAATCCATCCTTCATCACCTTGACGCCGCCGCCGCCTCCTGCCCGACAACCAGCTGAAAGACGACCTAAGCATCTGCAAAATCGATCTGCCACAGCTTTACAAGAATTTCACTCTCTCGACTAAGGAAGTTTCCAAACCGCTGCCTGAATAAGTCTCGGATCCAAGGGTCCTTTCGGCAGTTGCTGGACATTTCCCAAGACAATATAGTACCAAACAACACGGTCTGGAAACCCACCTTTCCAACTACACAGGAAGGACGTACACCTTATCAAGTCATCTTTGTTCTCGGAACTCGTTCGCGACATTCTTGTTTACCAATCTTTCCGTTCCGACACATCACTTCTTCGGACGAACGACTGGCTCGTGCCGTGACCGCTGCAACGAACCGTCCAGCTCCCTTCAAAATACCTTCAAGACAGAAGCTCTACCCAGGATCCCGAGTGAACCTGAGAATCCACATACACATAATAAGGTCTTTGATTTGGTGGCACTGAGGAAAAGTCTGCTCTCCCAGAACCGCTTTGCAAAACACCCAGCCCAAGTACTTCCACGCTTCCACCGCACTCAATTTTGTGCCAGTGCCCCTACACGACGACAGGGCCACCAGCACAGTACATTCACCGCCCAGCCAGCTTCACGAATTATTGGGTGACTGCGGTCTGTGCATCTAATTGCCGTTCTCCAAGACTAATTGGTCCTTCTCTCCCAAGTTTTCGGCAGTAATTACTCCAGGTCAGTTTGATACTCTCTTCTGTCTCTGCTTTGCACATCACATACAGCGCGAAGGGCTACGCACTCGGGTCGATGCATATCTGCAGACCTTGCTACCCACTTCTGTCGTCTGTTTCTCTTTTCACCGTCCTCATCTCCAGGCGCATGAATTGGCGGTGAACCTCTTTTTGCCCTCGTCGATATTGACAAGACGCCCGTCAGTGAATGCCATTCAATATTCTCACGCTAATACTTTTAATTCTCAGCAGATTTCCTTGGATTCCTTCTTGGATTCTGAAATCCTTTCAAGATTCACTTTCTGACGAGCTCGATCACGTTACTATTTCGACCTTTGGGTTTACTATTCAATATTCAAAAGCAGACCTCAAGCCATCTGCGGTGGATTCCCAGCAACTCCCCCCCGAGACATCACCCAAGCTGAGACACCCTACCAATCTCTCGAATTGGGCCCATACAATTGGACGAACACCTGAACCGAGCGTTGGGATCTCTCTATAAGCATCCGACCTTCCGTCTTGTGTGGAAGTCGATCAATATACTCCATCTCTACTAGTGATGGATATCAAGGAGATCGTAAACTCGAAGGGAGTCAAAGTGTCAGCAGCGGTAGCAGCAGCAGCACATAGCACTGCGCAAGACCTTCATCTTCTACAATCTATCTCACAATCGAACAACATGCCTATGTCCGACACAGGCTCAGAGCGTGGTACTTCCCCCCATGGCTCAGAACACTCTCGATATTCCGCTCCTCGCTACAATCACCTAGGTGGGATGAACGGAGGTCCAGGCGACATGCGCTATCCTTCCCCTACCGCCATGCAGAGCCCTCTCCCGATGTTGCAACAGCCTTATCGACATGAGAATAACTTCAACAGTGGCATGATGCAACTTCAACCACCCCGCCCTGCAGAACAGCAAAAGGCATTTCCATGCAGTACCTGCGGCAAAGGCTTCGCGAGGAGAAGCGATCTGGCCAGACATGGTATGTGTATTGCGCCTCTGCTAGTTGTTGACGTACTAATTTTTTTTACAGAACGCATTCATAGTGGTATTCGACCCCATGTCTGCGATCACCCTGGTTGTGGAAAGCAATTTATTCAACGTTCTGCCTTGACAGTTCACATGAGAGTTCACACTGGCGAGAAGCCTCACATGTGCGAACGATGCAGCAAGGTATTTGTTATGTCCAAACTATTAAGCCCTGCAGTAATTAACAATTTACAGCCCTTCAGTGACTCTAGTTCCCTTGCTAGACATCGGAGAATTCACTCTGGTAAACGACCTTACAAGTGCCCTTACGCCGATTGCCAGAAGACGTTCACTCGACGCACTACTCTCACCCGTCATCAAAATCATCATACCGGAACTGTCGAAGAAGCCGCTGCAGCCACTGCTGCGGTTCTAGCCACTCGAGCAGGCAGCAGCCGGGGCGGACGTCGTTCTGATGGCGAGTCTTACACCGGATCTCCTATCTCAACTCCATCCCCAGGTCAAAGACATATGACTGCATCGCCGAACTCCGAGCTTGCACCAATGAGCGGAATGCCCCGTCATCCATCCGAGTATCAATACGGTAACATGAACAACAGTTCTTTGCCAACCCATCTCCGAGGTGAATATCATGTTACCAACCAAGCTCCCCCCACGACCGCGACCTTCTCAAACGGCATGAGACCCACATCTCACCCAACTGGTTACGCCCCACCACCATCCATCCTCGAACCACCCACAAATATGGAGCAACGCCAATCCGGAAGTGCAAGTGGCAGTCCTCATATGAGCCATGCTAGTTGGAACTCGCCATCTCCAAATATGCAATCGCCACCTCCTGCCAATTTCGCGTATCCTGATCCGGATCCATATGGTGGTCAAATGAGCATGAACCAGCAACACATGTTCTATCAAAACTCTAATATGCGTCGACCTCAAAGCACTGAACCAGATCAATACGATATGAAGCCAAGAATGAGCAGTGGCAATGAGATGTGGACTGCCGCACAATAAGTCGACTTGTCTCTTAACTGATCGTTCGGTGCTTGGCTCTGTTCCACTACACTCGTCTTCCTTCTATCTTGAACAATCGAGTTTGATACCCTGTATACTTTTACAAAATCACTTGCCGATCGGCTCTTTCCTTTGCATTTCCTTTGTTTTGCGACGAAACTAAATACTGGCATTGCATACATCTCATCTGGACCACTGTGGTCTCCAAAACCGGCGTTCTTCACTCTTCCTTTGATTACCATCATCGTTTCCTTTGTTCTCCTTTGCTCTTGAGCGGGTGGGCTGCACAATTAGACTTGAACTTTTCGGAGGATGCTGCATGAGGAATGAGGGCGATTAGCGCAGAGGCCATGATGCTTACGACTTGCCGCCAAATGGGCTGCTTCTGTGGAGTGGTTCGATAGGAGGCATGGCAAACAGAGTTTGCTTGGTTTTGCGGAACATGGTTTCTATAATTGAATGCTTTTTATTAGATTACTTTGACTGTACGATAGCTAGACATCTTCTCCCAACAAGAGCTTTGCTATCAAAAAATGCAATTATGATATACGAGACTCTCACCCATAATCCGTGATATTTGTGGGGGTTGAATGACAAGTAGAGCGTTTTCACCTAAATATAGTCATGCGGAAGATATCACTAATCATCTAGGATTTTCCAAGTAAACCACTCCTTCTGAAGTATATATCATCTGTCTTTGTGTCCAAATTGATGTGTGAGTAGTGCTAGCTAGACTTTTGATTAAGTTACTTTCTCTAACCTTTGCTGCTGTGCATTTCTGCTAAGCGCCTAACGATTCTCAAAAGACGCTCTATACATCTCATGTACAAGTGGCAATTGAAATGTCTACCAAGATCAAACAAGACCAGGTACCTCGGTATATTAGGTATCTTCTTTGCTCGAACAATCTGAATCTTCATACCTATCCACATCCCCCACTCTTTTCTCCCACTTTGCACTTTCCTCTACGCCCTCTCAGCCTGTTTAATCCTCTCAAACAATCCCAAAAACACACTCGAATCCTGCGCACCACCAATCTCATACTTACCCTGCACCGTGAAATTCGGCACACCACTAATCTGATTCCTCTGAGCGGCCTCGACCTCTCGATCGACCTCCGGTCCTCCACGATCACTCAGCAACCACTCATTCACCTCCTTCTCATCAAGTCCGGCTTTGACAGCTGCGGCGCTGATCACGGCGTGAGAGGTGATGTCCCCCTCGTTCTCGAAGTAGGCTGAGAAGAGCTCTTCCACCACGCGCGTCTGCATTTGTGGTGATTTGGTCTTGCCGAGTTGGATTATGCGGTGGCTGTCTCGTGTGTTGCCGGTTTTACCGCCCTGAAGGGTCGTTTTCAGTGCTGTGTTTCTGATAGAGTGTATCTAATGGGTCGAACTAGGGGTAGATGGGGGGGGGAGGGGGTGCGGGAGAATTCAATGGAGACATACATATTTGAAGTTAATTCCTGCTTCGCGACCGATTTGCGAGAGACGCTCATGCATCATCTTTATTCTTGCTTCTCCGAACTTGGCAATATACCAGTCATGCTTATCAATTCCTAAATGGTTTAAATGTTAGCTGACTGTTGCTACTACTACTTTGTGGTTCTCGATTCCTTCACTCGCTTGGGGAGATGAAGAGGCGCAGGCAAGATCGATGGGTAATGACTTTGACTTACCAGTTTTAGGAGCACCCGGATTTAAGTAGAACGGCATCCAAGTCGTACTGAACTCATCATCTGAATCTGGATTTCGCTCCTTATAGATCTTGATTGCCTGGTCCAATTTCTGCTTGCCAACATAACACCACGGACACACGGTATCGCTCACGATCTCAATATTAAATTTAGTCATCTTCCGAAGGGTGGGTCGAAACATAAAGATGCAAAGGAAGAAAACTCAAGAAGCTGGAGACGATTTCATCGTAAAAATCAAAATTTGATATGGAGAAGGGGGGGGGGGGGCTCGGTTGGTTTATATAGATTTTATATATAGCAATACCTCCTGCTTTAGGAAAGTTTTGCCTCGCGAAGAGCGAGGTCCGAGATTCCCAAATTCCCAAATACTACACAAGAATGAGGGGCAGAGAAGACAAAGGAAGGGAAAATTACGGGGATAGAATTCACCGATTAGTAAACATGGCGAAATTGTGGGCGCCGGAATCGTCGCTCTGGGAACGTGGTTAATGCTGGTGTCCTGCACGGCCAAGGGTTTAGAAATGTTTAAATATTACTGATCCACCGCCGCCGGTGGAGGCTAAAAAAGGATGGTGTGGTGTTACTCGTGGAAAGGCCAGCAGCTAAGACATATTGGGCGTGGGAATCGTTCAAGTAGTATAACCTCACGTCCGAAGAACCGCGGTGCAATTGGGCGGAATGCAGCTTTGTCCAAGGTTGCTTGCAGTCAGATTTCTGATTTTATTAGAATGAACTCTGACCTGTAAAATCCATGTAATGCAGCACCGCAACCTTTGCACTGTAGTGCTCCCCCAACGCCGTCGCTAATGTAATCCATCGATGTTGCTTCACTCACAAGAAGGCGTGAAATGTGTTGGCCATCGTCATAACGCCGTAGCCGCCATGCTCATGCCGGCACGACCCATCCCTCCCGATACCCCAGATGCCTCATCGCTTGAGATGAGAGTAATCCTTGAGAAGATGCTGCATGTGTGTGTTGGTCGTCTTACCACCTGCTCTAGGCTTGCGCTTCTTCTTCTCCTTGCTGCCTTTAACTACCTTGATACGCTTGCTGGGATCCTCACTTGCAGGCTTCTGGCCAGCCTCCTGAAGTTTTCGAACAAGCTCATCGACACTGGGAAGCTCAGTCTTGTGCCACATTGCCTGGAACTCAGCATCGATCGGATGGAACAAGGTTGGGTCGTCGCTCCAAACCATCTTAGCCTGATTGTCCTTCTTGGTTCTAGAGACCAGTATTTTATGTTCCTGCTCCAGCACATTGATAGCCTCCTCCACATCTGGCCAGCCATCTTTTAATTCCTTCACCTTCACTCCTTGGGCATCTGGTCGATTCTGTAGATATGCGATGAGGTCGGTCCTATTTCGGACATTGATCAGAGGTCGAAACTCATAGACACCAGAGTCCCAGTCAGTGGATTGTGGATCTGGCGTATAGGAAACACGGGTATGGCTCTTGAGAATGCGCGCAACCGTATGGGCCCCCTTGCCTGTGCCTGGGATGCTCAGGTATTGTAGGATTTGGAGGAAGGTCTTAGGTTCGTCCTTCTTCTTCAAGAACTCGAGGACGTATTGGACCTGAGTGAAGGAATCTGTTCCGTATCCCGTAGCTGCAGGCTGAGAATAGACGATATTTGGCGCAACCTCTCTCTTGCGCTTGGTATCGCTCTTGGCTTCTGGCTTTGAGCTGGTTGAGGCGTTTGAGGGAGCAGGAGAGGGAGCCGAGGCGGCTACAGGAACAGCAAGAGCCCGCTTGGTTTGTACCTTGGGCGCAACGGACTGGACGGTGGCCCTAAAAGCATCCTGCTGCTTCTGGAGGTAGGACATGATGATTTGGGTGGATGTTTGGCTTGAAGAGGAGGGGGTTAGCCAGAAGAAGGAAGGCTATCGTGCAAGATCGAGGTGGCAGGTGCTGTCTTGTAGTGTGCAAGTCGATCCGACAAGGTTGCGTCGGACGAACTTGATTTGAGAGAGTTTGGTGAAGGGAAAAGACAGGAAAAGAAATGGAAGAACAGATAAAAGAAAGTGAGTAGAGTCTTAGATAGCAGTTTGGATGAGGGGAGGAAGAGCTAGGAATTCACCTCTAACTGAACTTCACCTTGATGGCGCTAGTATCTTGGCGCCCAGGAATCCAAAGTGTTTGTTCGCAGCTTCAACCTGAGAATCAAAGAATATTGAGAAGCCATCCGGCATGCCCAACCACGACCGCCTCCTGTTATAGATTGCGCAAAGCTGCGTACGAAGTCACTCTTTAGGGAATGCGCTCAGCCTCGAAACGCCCATTCGAAAGCCTCCTGACACCATATTCTGGGATTGTCAACAACGTCGACAACACTTTCGCAACGCGTTAACCTATATTCCGCCAACCTACCTGAAGGTCTCGAGCACGCCAATTCCACAACCAAATTTCGCGATCCAAGATCTCCCTGGATGGTCATCTCCCCATCAAGATGGCCGCGGCAGTACTGGATGTCGACTATCTGTCGGCTTACCTGCAAGTACCAGAAGAAACGCTGAAGACTACGATCGATGCCCCAACTGCAGAACTCATCAATGCAGTTCTTGCCGCCGTCACAGAAAAGGCGCGTGAACACGATGAATTAGTTGCAGATAAGTTGAGAGTTGACATTGAACTGGAGAACGCCGTCAGAAGCTCAGAGACACGTATTGATGGCCTAAAAGCTACCATTGAGAAGGCGCACAAGGCAGTCGAAGAAGTGCGGACACAGCTGAGAGATGAAGGTAACAGTGGCATTCCCATCACTCAGAGTAATTGATCTAACAATCCAAAGAGAATGCTCGGGCGGCTCTTGAAACCGAGCTGCAAACTCTGAAATCAAGCTCCTCGACTTCGACATCAGATGTGGAAACGCTCAAGGCCCGAATTGCCTCTCTCGAATCTGCTAACCGCGACACCGTCGCATTACTCGAATCAAAGACTACTGCGAATGATAGTCTTGCCCAAGACCTACAAAAGCAACACCAAAAGGGTCTGGAGCTTAGCCAGCAAATCACAACACTACAGCAGTCCGTGCAAAATGCTACATCGGCGGCATCGAGTGCGAAGTTTAGAGAACAATCCCTCAAGCAGGAAGTTGAGTTGGCGAAGAAAAGCGGCGAGTGGTTTGAGAACGAGTTGAAGACCAAGAACGCCGAGGCAGTCAAATTCAGAAAAGAAAAAAGTGCCAGAATTTCGGAGCTTCAACGCCTCAATGAAGATGCCAACTCTAACCTGGAAGCAATGAAGAGAACGGAACAAATTCTAAGATCTAGACTTGACGAATTACAGAAGAAGGCCGAAGATTCGCTTGCTAAAGTGCAACAACTCCAAGAGGCTGCAGCAAAGAGCGAGGAGGGGTTCCGCCAGGAATTAGAAAGCTCGAGTCGACTTGCCGAGCTGCAGGCTCAACAGACGGAGACTCATCGCAACAGGTTGAAGGAAGTTGAAGCGGCTCTCGAGAAGGCTAAAGATGAAGCCGCCGAGGAGGTTGGACGAAGCCGACAAGAAGTTGAAGTAGAGAGGCAAGAGCGTGAGCAAGCCGAACAACGAGTTGCAGAGCTAGAAGCAGAGGTAGACCGTCTAGAGGCATTAGCCACGGCACCCCGTTCCGTTCCAGGAACACCTCGTCAAGGCCTGAACGGCTCAATGTTTGGACCTCCCGGATCACCAGCTCCATTTGCAACACCAGGCTCCGTTCGTGGCAAATCTGCCATCACAGCTACACAGGCCATTGATGAACTCTACAAGGTGAAAGGTCAATTGGCAACAGAAAGACGAAGAGGTGATCGACTAGCTGCGGAAATGGAGGAGATGATGCAAGGCCTGGAAGCGAAACAACCAGAATTCGAAGAGCTGCAATCTGAATACACGCGTCTTCAACGAGAACTTGTCGATATGTCAAAATCCGTGGACCACACCAGCAAGGAACGAGATCGCGCCAAGAAGGATGCCAGAAAAGCTGAAAGCGAAGCATCTACTGCACGTGCAGAATCAAATATTCTTCAACAGCAGCTCCGGGATCTCAGCGCACAAATCAAATTGTTGTTATTTGATTTGAATGCTAGGGAGAAGGGGTTTAATAATTTGAGTGCGGTGGAACGATCAGAGCTAGAACGTCTTGCTCGAGGAGAGGTTGCCGAGGAAGCCTTGGAAGGAATGACCGACACGGATCGACTCATCAGCCAGCGTCTAACGGTATTCCGAAATATCAGCGAGCTTCAAGAGAAGAACCAAGAACTTTTGAGAATTACCAGACATCTTGGCGCCCAGATGGAAAGCGAAGAAGCTCTGGCCGCCAAAGATCAAGCCCAGAAAGATCGCGCACTAGTGATTGATCTCCAATCAAAGATTGATTTCTACCAGGATGAGATAAAGAATGTGACTACTCGAAGCGAAAGCTATGTCAAGGAGAGAGACATGTTCCGTCGGATGCTTCAACACCGCGGTCCGCTACCACCTGGATCTGATCTGGCATCCCTCTTCGGGCAGTCTGTGGATGGTAGTCAAGCTGGTGTTATCAACACAATCGAACAAGGACCTGGTAGCGGCACAAACTATCCTACTCTGTTACGTGAACTACAAACTCACTTTGACCAATATCGTGACGAGCAAGTTATTGATCGTCGTACTATGAAGGAGCAAACAGAAAGGTTGTCATCAGAAAAGGGTGCACTTCAGGCAGAAGTAGCGAAAGTCACTAGTCAACTCACGCACGCCGCTGAACGCTACGAGATGTTGCATACCAACTACACCATGCTTCAAAGTGAGAATAAAGAGTTGCAGAAACGATCCCAAATTCTTTCCGAGGCTGCTGCAAAACAAGACTTGCGAACTCAACAAGTCGCCGAGGATCTCATTGAGGCTAAAGGTAGTGTCGAGAGCATGCGGAACGAAAACGCAAATCTCAAGGCGGAAAAGAAGCTCTGGAAAGAGATCCAAGATCGTCTTAGCCAGGATAACGAGAACTTGATGAACGAGCGCCTCCGCCTAAACAATCTTGTTGCCAATCAACAAACATTGCAGAATGAGCGAGAGTTGTCTGAATCCGAGTCAAGACGACGCCTACAAGGACAAGTAGAAACATTGGAAAGCGAACTGACAGCTACTAAACGTAAGCTTGCTGATCAGGTGGAGGACAACAAAAAGGCTCAGCTGCGTAAGGAATATGATCTGCAACAAAACCAAAAGCGAATCGACGATCTTGCGGCAAGCCTTGGCCAGGTTCGGGAGGAATTGGTGGCTGCGAAGACAACTCGCGATCACCTACAGTCAAGAGTTGATGATCTCACAATTGAGCTGAAGAGCGCAGAAGAGCGAGTAGTCGTCCTTCAACCACGTCCTACTCCTAGATCCACAACAAGTGCTGTAGAAAACGGAACACAGCAGGATGATACTCTTTCTAGGGAGCAAGAGCTAGCCCTCGAGGTTTCAGAGCTGAAGAGGGATCTGGAACTCGCAAAGTCTGAGCTCGAAAGCGCCAAGACTCAAATGGAGCAGTACAAAGCCATCAGCCAATTTTCAGAGGAGGAACTTCAAAGTCTCAATGCTACGCAAGACGAATATCGGGAAGAGATGGACCGGATCATCGAAGAAAAGGATTCCAAGATTCGGGAAACCCAACAAAGAGCAGATGACATTGCATGTGAGCTCACCAACACCAACAATGAGCTTACAACCCTTCGAAATCAACAAGGCGAGGTAGCGAGACAGGCCGAGCAGGTACGGTCTATTCTTGAAGCTGAGATCTCACGATTGAAGGACGAGGATGAGAGACATTCTACAGCTGCTTTATTCCATCAACAAGATCTCCGCGCCCAAGCTGCTATCGCCACCAAAGCACAACAAGATTACGAAAATGAGCTCGTCAAACACGCTGAAGCCGCAAAATTACTCCAGAACCTCAGATCAGAGCACAACCAACTGAAAACAGAAACTGCATCACTCAAGGCAGATGCAGAATCATCCCGGGTTGCGTTAAGCCAGAGTCAGAGCTCTTGGGAAGAGCGCCGTGAACAATTTGAGCTAGAGATCAAAGAGCTCAGAACTCGACGCGATGATGCTAACGCTCAGAACAAGCTTCTACATCAACAACTTGAGAATGTTAGCTCCCAAATCACAGATCTTCAACAGAGTCGTGCAAGCCTGGCAAACCCTTCCGAGAATGGAACCACTGGGCCAGAACCTGCAGGTGATCGCAATATCGATGGTCTACGCGAACTCAATACTTTCCTCCGACGAGAGAAGGAGATTGTGGAAGTTCAGTATGAGCTCAAGGTGCAGGAGGCTAAGCGTCTCCAACAGCAACTTGAGTATGCTCAATCGCAACTTGATGAAAGTCGACTCAAACTGGAACAAGAGCGTAGTTCATACGCAGATAGCGGCCGAAGCAATGTTGCTCACCAGGATCTCATGGAGAAGTTAAATGAGCTTAACCTGTTCCGCGAAAGTAGCATTACGTTGAGAAACGAAGCGCGGCAAGCACAGACCCAACTCGCGGAGAAGACAAAGCGCGTAGAAGATCTCATGGAACAGATCCAACCCTTGGAAATGAAGATCAGGGAGATGGAACATGGCAAGGAAACAATGGAGGGTGAGGTGCAACTACTCCAGGCTGATCGCGACCGATGGCAAAAGCGTACGCAAGATATCATTTCGAAGTATGATCGCATCGACCCTGCGGAGATGGAACAACTTAAAGAGACCATCGAAACCCTGCGAAGTGAACGCGATGCGTTGGTTGCAGAGCAACAGCCACTCCAGGAGAAGGTGCAAGGTTTTGAAACCGAGAAGGCTACCTGGCAATCCTCTCGAGCAAAGATCGTCGACCAAGCCAAGGAGAGAAACCGTATACAATCGAATCAGATCAAGGATAGAACAGCCGAAAGAGACACCCTTTCTCATGAAAAGGAACTCCTTCAACAACAACTTTCTAGACTTCAACAACAACTGGAGACTGCGGTTCAAGAAAAACAGGCGGCGGAACAACAGCTCGCTTCGCTAGGCAGTGAACTGGCAAATGCAAACTCTGCCAGAGACGAAGCACTAGCAGCATCTTTAAAAGCTTCAGTGTCAGAGACTCCGGCTGCGCCAGCAGTTAACCAGGTTGATGAGTCTCAACTGCTGTCGCTCCGCACGGAACGAGATGAGGCTATTTCACAAAAACAATCTTTGCATGCACAGCTAGAAGATTATCAGCAACAACTCGAGAAAGCTTACGCAGAGAGAGACGCCGCCGTGGCGGATGCAGCCAATGCTCGAGCGCAACTTGCAGCCCAACCCGTCAACTCTTCGTCTGAGGGTAGCCAAGAAGAAGGACAAGTAGACGAGATACCTAGCACAGGGCTTTCAGATGCAGCACGACAAGCACTAGAACAGCGTGCTACTGCAGCTGAGGCCAAGGCAAAGGAGCAGGAAGAGAAGGCGAGCAGGATAGAGGCTGATGTTGAGGCCACCATTAAAGCCCGGTCTGAAAAGATGAAGGCAGCTTTGAATAAGAAACTTATTGAATCGAGAGAGACGCAGAAGACAGAAGTCCGTGCTGAGCTCGAGGCAGATTACAAGTTGAAATTGGAGCAGGAGAGACAGATCTTGGCCGCAGAGTTCAACTCGACAAAGCCATCTGCGCCAGTTGTCACTGAGGCGAAGCCAGTTGAAGAGCTTGTTCAAGCTCCGCCTCCTACTCGGTCGACCCAACAACAAGTGTCGGCTGGAACACTTGACGCTTCAACTTGGACGGATTCCCAGGTCCGCGATTTTCTCTCCACCAATCCGACTGTAAAAAGCATCCTGAGTAGTAACATCAAAAAGAAGATCGACCTGGAGACGGAAAGACTCAAGCAAGAACAAGAGAAGATTATTGCAGAGAAGATTGCCGAGGCGCAAGAGAAAGCCGAAACCCTGAAAAACCAAGCTGTTGCCCTTGAGACCAAGAAGTCTGCGCTCAAGATCTCTCTGCTAGATAATAAAGCTAGGTTGGCTCTTGGAAAAGTTGACCTTGTCCAAGCCGCTGCAAAGGATACACCACAAAAACCGGTGGTAGAGGTTTGGGAGATAGTTTCTGTATTTAAGCTCCCTCCTGTCGTTCCCGCAACACCTTCAAAATCTGGTATGTTATACACTGGTGTCAATGGTCGTTTCTTTGCTAATAAAAACATAGGACCACAAGGAAATGCGACGAACGGGACACCAGTTGCACCAAAGCCAACTGAAGTGAAAGTCGAAGCCTCGAAACTTCCGACACAGGTTCCTTCCCAACCACCAGCTCAAGAATCTTCGGCTCAAAATTCCCCTGTACCTGCAGCTGCAGTTCCTGCCGTTCCCACGAACAATCTTCCATTTGTAGGTCACTACGAATCTTATAGCAAGAACAAGTTGACTAACATAAATCAGGTCCCTCAACCTGGGAACAACGGGATTCGACCATCGGGGATTCCCATGGCGCGAGGTGGCTTGGGAAACAATAACAACAATAATCGTGGACGGGGTGGACCAAGTCAAACATACCAACCCAATCGAGGTGGTCAGCAGGGTGGAAGGGGTAGAGGTGGACAACAGAGAGGTGGGCTCAACGCGGATGCTCCAACATATCACCCTTCTGGGCCAGCTGGTCAGAAGCGTCCACGTGAGGATGGACCGATGGGAGGTCCCCATGGAAATAATGGGAAGCGACCTCGGGGTGGTCATCAATAAAAACCGAGTGTATGATGTATTGCATGCTTCACGGCCCGGACGGCTTTCATTTGTTGCTATAGGAGGGGGTTACCGGGGTACTATGCATATGTATATTAAATAGCGTACTATGGCGGAGGGAATGCCACAAAATAAGATATGGCGTGTTCACCACAACTTCTACTCATTGAAATTTCGCTAAACTACTGGGTATCAATTTCCTGAGCACCTCAACCTGCCTTGCGACCATCTTCAGCTTCATATCCTCGATGCCACTCCTGTCTATCCTCCGTAAACCATGGCCGTAGACGACAGTAAAGTCGGGGATAGTCTCTCCTGGGCTGATCTCACAGAGAGCACCAATCTTACAATGCTGCGGGAAGTTAGAATACAAGAGATCACGGTCAAGAGAGTGGCTCATTTACCTTTCCAAGGACAGCCCCCTTTCCAATCCTCGCATTAGCCTCGATGACACTCCCCTCTCCAACTCTCTTTGCCTCCACCACAGCTCCAACTTCTATCACAACAGCATTCTCAATCTTCACACCCTCCTTCTGGCTCTCATCAGGTGCACTCTGTAGACCAATTTGACATCGCTCGCTAATGATGCAGGCACTTCCCACAGTCAAGGGTGCGTAAGTTGAGATGAGTTTAGTCCTGGGATGAATGATGGTGTTAGATTGAATGGTGACGAGGTTGCTTCCTGACATAGATGCATTGTCTGCTATGATGACGCTAGAGGAGAGAGATGTTGGTGTTTTGGGGCCAGACGGCATAATAGAGGCGCGTTTTGAGGACATTGTTGAACGTTTCTTGAGTTGTTATTGAAAATCGTGTTAATCTGGTATGCAGTAACATGAAGACTTCTTGAATTAAATTAACATTTAACTTTGCTTTGCTGCCTGTGTCGTGTCTCTGTGTTCTGTCTGGTATTATTTTGGGTGTTGCATCAACCATCCGATATGCTTGGCGTCCAGATATCCTGCTTAGTAAGTCCAGCCAATCACGGCGTCTGTATTTGTGCTTCAAGCTTCTATGATCATTAGATTTCCCCCAACGGCAGCATCAACGCCAACGACCTTTCGCTCCCTTCACTACACACCGCTCAATTGAGCACAACCACATACCAAGATGCTCGCGCGACACCCCTCTTCGTCGAAGGCCATCTCCTCCATCTCATCCCGCACCCTCCCTGCAGCTGCAACTGCTTCCGCCTCCCGACTTCCTCCACGGCAAGCTCGAGGCCTTGCAACAGTCCAGGATGTTCCAGCACCACCTAAGAAGACTCAATGGGGCGGATTGAGGGATCAGGATCGAATCTTTCAGAATCTCTATGGCCATCACGGAGCGGATCTCGCGAGTGCAAAGAAATATGGAGATTGGCACAAAACCAAGGAAATCCTGTTGAAGGGTCATGACTGGGTAGGCCAAATGGTCAATTGATTGACCGTGATAAGGAAGCTTACAACTGGATAGATCATCTCTGAAATCAAAGCCTCCGGTTTGCGAGGACGTGGTGGAGCTGGTTTCCCTTCCGGAATGAAATGGGTAGGTAATTTTACGCACTGGAAAGGAAGAGTCTAATTTTGGCAGTCTTTCATGAATCCAAAGGGATGGGAAAATGGCACAACACCCAGATATTTAGTCGTCAATGCCGATGAAGGAGAGCCAGGAACTTGCAAGGACCGAGAAATTATGCGAAAGGACCCTCACAAGCTTATCGAGGGATGTTTGGTCGCTGGACGCGCCATGAACTGCACGGCAGCTTACATCTACATTCGAGGCGAATTCTACCACGAGGCTACTATTTTACAGAGGGCGATCCAGGAAGCTTACAAGGATGGATTGATTGGAAAGAATGCTTGTGGAAGTGGCTACGATTTCGATGTGTTCATCCACCGTGGGATGGGAGCCTATGTTTGCGGAGAGGAAACCTCACTCATCGAATCGCTAGAGGGCAAACCCGGAAAGCCTCGTCTCAAGCCTCCGTTCCCAGCTGCGGTCGGTCTTTTCGGATGTCCATCGACAGTTGCCAATGTTGAGACAGTCGCTGTGGCACCAACGATTTGCAGAAGAGGTGGTGATTGGTTCGCATCCTTTGGACGAGAGCGAAATGCTGGAACAAAACTCTTCTGTATCTCTGGACACGTCAACAACCCAGTCACAGTTGAAGAGGAGATGAGTATTCCGCTCCGAGAACTGATCGAGAAGCACTGTGGTGGTGTTCGTGGAGGATGGGATAACTTGTTGGCTGTCATTCCTGGAGGATCATCAACACCTATTCTGCCAAAATCTATTTGCGATGATCAACTCATGGATTTCGACGCCTTGAAGGATAGCCAATCTGGTCTTGGAACGGCAGCTGTCATCGTCATGGATAAGAGCACCGATGTCGTCCGCGCCATCTCTAGATTGAGTCAATTCTACCACCACGAATCCTGTGGACAATGCACACCTTGTAGAGAAGGTAGCAAGTGGACCGATCAGATTATGACCAGATTCGAGCAGGGCAAGGGAAAGCCAAGAGAGATTGATATGTTGCAGGAGCTGACAAAGCAAGTTGAGGGTCACTCTATTTGTGGTGAGTAATGATGCATTCTACTTTAAATTCATATCTAACACTATGTAGCTCTCGGCGAGGCGTTCGCATGGCCTATCCAGGGTCTCATTAGACATTTCAGACCAGAGTTAGAGGCACGTATGGCAGCATATGCAAAGGAGACCGGAGGAGAGGCCTTGGCTGGTGGATGGGTTCATGATACTGCGAAGCAAGGAAAGTTGGTTGCTCCAGGGCAATAGAGGATTTGGGATAGGGCGCTGTAGAGATTGCTTTGTCGTGCGACCGTTACTACTGTATTTATTGCCATTAAAAGATGGCACGTTTACTCCTCGATACGGAGTGTTGTATCAGTCAATGCATTTGGAGTTTTTGAATGTTCTTTAAACTTGTATCGATGACGTTCTCGTGCCTCGTTCATCTTACAGTCATACTCCAGTTGTTTCGAAACAATATTCATGCCTCAAGGGAAAGGACAGAATGGCAAATGATTCGATAAACTATGAAGATCACTATCTGGCATTGAAGAAAAAGTCATGAGCAAATGAAAAGAATTGCATTGTACTTTGGATAAATGACGGATGTTGAGTGTTGGTAAGCGAGAGCTGGCATCAAAGACATCAGAGCTTAGGCTGAGACGACCTCCCCATTCCTTCCCTATTGACATTTTTCATCATCCACTCATTTAAAGCCATCCGTTTCTATTTTCGTTTGTTTCTTTGTACCACCTACCTAGGGCACTCTCTCTTCTTCTCTTCTTTTCCCTTGTTCTTGGACCCCTCACAACCACAACCATGAGCGCTCCATTCTTTCTCATCCATCCTCTTAAGGTAACACGTCGACTGGCAACACGACCACCACCACGCGCCACCCCGATATCACCACCTCTTGCTTCTACCCGACCATTGGACCCAGTGGAGAAGGAGAACCCAAAGGATGAGGGATATGTCAGAATGACTTTCAAGCGCTCCACGCGCTTCACAACTGATGCTGGTAGGATGTTCCCTGTCTTGTCCCCTTTTTATATCATGTGATTAAGTCTCACGTGATACTGCCTGTAGGTGGATTGGAGAAGATCTTGAGGCTCTTGCAATCTATTGCGCAGATAATGACTGCGTTGGCTGCCACGGTTGATGATACGGTATATTGGATGTTTCTGAGAAAGCAATTTGCTCTTGGTAGGTGGTTCCTGTTCATTTCAAGTCTAGTATCGGCCAAGCCATCAATTTATGCAGCACAACGCAGTTGGTTCGTATGGTACAGCGATTGAGGAAAGTGCTAATTTACTTTTAAGGACGGCGATATCTCCGTTTCTTCAAATTCATTGTCTGTTTCGAGAAAGCCTATACAGCGTTTACCTCCCAATTTGAGTTGACTCTTGGGACCATGCTACAGGTCGGCAAGTGGAGCCTTATGGGATGTTACTTATTCCTCGAATCCATAACAATTGTAGGTTTCCTTCTCCCCTCACCTATTATCTTTGTATGATAACCCCATTCTAATAATACCACTCCCAGCTCGACGCAATAGGAATTCACCCCACGCCACTGGCGGAAATTTGTATGCGCGAAGCCAATAAATTCTGGTTCTACTCGCTCATCTGTTCACTCATCCTTGGTTTCATCGAGCTCTTCTCAAACAGACGAGAATTAGTCCGTCTCAGTGGGAATCAGATCAAGATTAAGTTGGCCGGAAAGAAAGGCGTCAAGAGGAGGTTGTTGTCTGATATGGCGGATTTGTTGATCCCCGGACACGTGGTGGGTTGGATTAGGTCGTCGCAGGTCGTGGTGGGTTGTGCGAGTGTGGTGAGCACGGTGTTGGCATCAGTGGATATATGGGAGGGGTTGAAGTGATGTGTTCTTTCGTTTTTTCTTTGTTTGTATTATTTCGAAGCGGAGTGAAAGAAACCGACGAGGGTAGTTCCGGCAACATTCCTTTCACAATTTCTAGATAGATAGACCTGATCGAAGGAATGCTACAGTAGCTCATCACATACTGATATTTCTTATTCTACGCAACCAATTCCCAATCGATGCAATCAATTCCAACCTGAAAGAACACGGCTTCCCTCTTTCGACCTTATGTACCTCATAATCTTCCGAATTTTTCGATTTGTCACAATCTGAAAGCACATAACCTCACTTATCCACTTTCGACCCCCCCTCCCCCCCACGAACAATGATCGAGGTCAAGATACCTTTCAAATGGCGCTTGCTGCCCTCGAGCTACCCGACATCAAACATCGTAGATCTAACTCACTTAGCAGACATCTACAAGAGAGTGGTAGGCTGCTCAACCTCTGGCTCCCTCTCGACCAAAGGAGCGGGAATAGCAGTAGTCTCTGGTGCATCAGCAGCCTCAATATCTTTGGGAATGCCAATCGCAGCGATCTTCCTATCTGGTCGAATGCCGAATTGCTGCTTTGTCTTGGACCCCTTCTTAACCCGGGTGAGGGTGAGCTTGAGATCTCCGAGGGCTGGAATGGCAGCGCATCCGTGTGTTGCGCTAAATCGGACCATGATCAGTGAACTATTCAAAGAGTAATACCATCACGTTATTGTACATCAGGACGGACTGCAGCCACAGTCAAGTAGATAGGAGATAAAGACAAGTAGAAGTGAACTTACATAACAAAGTATCCCATAACAGAAGGAGCAATAGGAGAGCCCTCATGTTTATTCTCAGCCAGCGCAATGGTCAACGGAATGAAGATGCCAATAGCAGTCAACAGATCCAAATACGACGACACACCTGGACTAGCAAAAGTGCCAGCACCGAAATCAAGTATGTCACGACCTTGGTAGTAGATGGAGAGGGTGACGACTTTGGTCAGGGCCGCGTAGAGGAGCATGTAGATGTTGTAGACGAGTGAGATCATCATGAAGACCGAGGCGGGGATGAATGTGTAGCCGCCTAAGAGAACCACTGCTTTTGCGTCAGTTATGATGTTTGGATGATTGAGGGGTGCGTTGAGACTGGGACATACTCAGGAGAAAGCCCGTCAAGGAACATGCGCATGAGAAGATGCGAGTTGCTATGCGGAGATTGAGGCTGTACTGTTTACCCTTGGTGGGAGAGGAGCCGGGGACATCATCGTTGACTTCGTTGTGAGGAGATGGAATGAGATATTCGTGGGCATCATCTCGATCCGAATCGATCGAATCGCGGGGGACTTGGTGATAGCGGCTTGCCATAATGAATGCGTAGGTACGATCAACAAATGAGAAAGAAGTATTGTGCTCGACGAAGCGAAAGTGCGTTTTTTTGTGCAATGCAAGAACAATTTAGATATCCAGGCAACTGTGTTCTAAAAGTACAAGAGAATTGGGAAGCGTGGGATTGAGGTTGACGCTTGATATAAAATGGTTCTCATTACTTCTGAGGTTCTTATCAACTGCCTGTTTGACCAAAAAAAAATCGTGCCGTAAAGCAACAGATAGTGTAAACAGAACGCGCAACACCAACCCATGTAGTCGAGTTATCCTCGGCCCCTCCCCCCCACATTGGTCTCTTTTACTATTTTTGCAGCGTCTGATTGCCTTCTCAAACATCACTTATTGCTCGCCAAGCATATTTCAAGATATTCCATTGGTGGTGGTTGTTCGTATTGAGGTGCGTACGCGTCCTGAAATCAGCGCTTGCCGCATCTAACCCTGCTCGAGCGCTCGGTTAAGTATGACATGTTTTGTTTATTTACTTTCCTCAGAAACCTATGGGCTGGATATGACTTACATGAAAGTTGCCTGGTGCTTGAAATGTGGTCATAGTTCTTGTAATGTGATATCGTGATCTATTCCTCAACTCGAGATGACGACTTCTCCTTGAAATTTACTTCCTAGCCTTGACAGCTATCAATGACAATTCCATGACAATGGTTGCGTTGCCAGCAAACATTGCCCAAAGAAATCGTTGTCATTTACCCAATCCTCTATTTTACAGTACATTATATTCCTTTCGAACTTGTCAGTCCTTTGATTGCTTGCTAACAAGCTTTCCACGTTCCTCGTCACTCTCGTCCTCACTCCACCTATCACCATCCTCTCCAACAGCAAAAATGGTCTCACCATCTAGGCTTTCTCTTGGCATCTCTCTCGCAGGCTTTGCTCCAGAAGAAGGATCGTATCTTGGACCTTCTTGGCCGCCTCTTCTTGCAGCAGAACTCTCTGGATCATCTTCGTCTTCTTCCTCGCCAAAGTCTGCAATCTCGAAGCCTTCATCATCTTGTGCCAATTCGTCACTCATGGCAAATCTTCTGTTGTTCGCAGTTGGTCTCCAGACATAGGCGATGAAGACAACATCAGCAAGATATACGATATTGAGCCATCCGTCAAGGATGAACCATCGTGTTTGCCAATGATAAGGGACGAAATCTGGATCAGACACCGAGGCAAAAGTCATGGAGTTGAAGAAAAAAAAGCCGAAAATGACCATGATGGATACCAGAATACACCACCATAGCTTGCGGTACATCAGGGCTTTAACGTA
>JBAMDN010000646.1:0-15128 GCA_037074945.1 Tetracladium marchalianum | reverse complement strand
CTTGTCGGTCTGCTCGAAGTCCAAGAGCATTGGGCCGATTAAGTAGTCTAGCTTCATTCCGCTGAAATAATTTAGTTACTGGGGCGGGGCAAAAGGTAAATTGCTCTAAAAAGGAAAAGAAACATACCAGAGCGCAGTGACAAGCTTTGGGCTCTGTCCATATTGTTTGACATAAGTAACAAAACTGTGTTCCACACAAGCATCTAATTTTGCGTTGTTAGGTCCTCAAGACAGAGTCCAAACTCCCGTGTGCGCCAAAAGTACACATACGTGATATGGTAGCATCCAATACCAAGCTCTGCTATTCGACGAAAAAAAGGGCATCTCTGCCAGCCTCATTGGGCACCAAGCTCTTTGAGTTGAGTGGTGTTATTGTTCTTAGGGCAATCATCAGGTCCATGGCCTGCGCCTTTGCGGATGTTACAGGTGACTTTTTGGCACAGTTGACATACGACGGACTCTACTCCATTAAACAAAGTTGGGGCGATGAAAGCAGAGCAAGCTTGATTGATGCAATATGTGCGATCTGCCGTGCAAAATTCGATGGCTTTGACTTGGAACTCTGCCAGCTTTTCCGGGCCCAGAAGGGTACTGGCCGTGGCAAGATCGATCTCCTGGCAGCAACTAGATGGGAAGATTTCTTCGTCAATAGTAGCTCTGTCAAAGGCCTCTCGGATGCAGTTTTACACTAGTGATGGCCACATGGCAAGATCGGGATGTTTTGATTCTGAAACGTAATTATCAAAACGGATGAGGCACGGGTTCGATAGAATATCTTGAGCTAGGGTGCCAATATCATCCATTGCCATAGATTGCGCAAGCAGCCAATTCTGGAAGATATGAAAATTTGATCTTAAATCTCCTTCCTGACCATCAGGCTGCGGCACGGGGTCCCCTGGAGCCTCCGTGGCCATGTTCGCCCCAACCCGTAGTACTCCATGGGGTGGAGTGGGGCCAAATACTCCATGGATTTATGGATTCTTGCCGCAGCCTACTGGCCATGCGGATGGCAAACTCGCCATCGCCTTCACTCAAAGCTTGCTAGTGGCTGTCTCTTTCTTGCTGGGTCAGCTCGGCAGAATCTTCAAATTACAATTGAAGAATCAACAAAGCGGTTATGATATGGAGATCATCGAGTTGGCCGTTAAGGTTCTGATCGGCCATCCTGGCTATTATAGATTCGTGAGGCGCGGAGACAGGAAGGACAGAGAGGGACTTCATCAATATCATTTAGCGTCTCTATCATCAATGGAAAGAGCAGAAAAGTCCACAAACGAAGTAATTCACACCAAAATCGTGTTGTTTTGCTGGTCTGCAACTCGTGATTAGGCGAGATCGTTGCTAAAAGAATGGTTGGAAGGGCGAAAAACATGCCAAGGCTTGAAGTTTACCAACAGTTCAATTTTGCCTTCTGTTCACTTCATCCATAACTATAAATCCAACTTTAAGCCTACACAATACATTGTTCATACACTTTGTCTTGAACCAAAAGTCTGATCGAGCTCATGCTCCAAGACCCTCGTTCAGTCTTTCGCTGGTATTCGCTGTCCTCCTCTTTTGATTGATCCCAGAACTCGCACAAATGGCGCTTCACGGCCTTAAGGGATGAGAAACCAAATTGTCTTTGGTCAATTAGTTCGAAGATTTCAAGCGTTCAGATGCTTGTTGACAACTCTGCCAAGAAGATCGAAAACTTCACGGAACCTGTCGATTAGAAGAGAACATTCCGAGTGAATCGATCGTCAATCAACAAGTTTAGGAATTTTGATTGCGGAACGTTTTTGCGTTGTAAAACTCGGCATTCCACAAGCAAAGCTTCGCGGCTTATCTAACCTATATTGAGTTAAATTGAACTGTGGCCGCGTCACGAGAAGTTCATTTCGAATGAATACTTAACAGGAAGATACTTGCCGCACTATCAAATGCTTCCCCCGGATATCATTCGTCAACTCTAGAACCGAAGTCTTGTATTTTTGATCCTCGGTCTCAAACGAGTCTTGGCTTCTGTCGAAGTCCTCAAACGCTGGTTGATGTGGGTCTCATAGTGTTGAAAATTTGGGAATGAACACCCACTTAAGATGAAACATTCTAGTTTACTTGTCCAGGTCAATACCTCAAAGTACTCAGACGCTTCTCTCATCTGATTTCTCTTGGATTTTCTTGATGTGACCATTCTTTCTTGTTCGAGAAGGTGCGAATAACGGCGTTCACAAAATGCATTTGGGTCAACTTCTAACTTCGAAACTAGGTTTCTGGCTATCATCAATTGAAGGGGCACTACTCTCAATAACTGTAGTTGCTTATCCTTAGTGAAAGATACTAGTCAGGAGCATTACAGTGCATAGTCTGCAGAACGGTGGTCGTCTTCGTTATGTTCTATTAGATTTCAACAATCCCAATCACGTCAGTTTACAACAACGAAAGCGCAGCATTGGAAGATCCTACGACCTTACGACGAAGGTTAAATGCCACCAATCCATATCATTTCTGTTGGAGGGGGGCCTCCTCAACGTTGAATCCCGACAGCCATGTCGGTCAAGATTTCAAGCGAGGCGTAAATACCACCAATCAAGTTCACCTGTCATCACCAATTACGGCACGATGAGTCTGGTCCCCCCCAATGAGGAATCTGAGAAGTATCAGTTCTATGGTCTGATGATGTGTACACGCGTACAAATTGTAGAGGTTGTCACGGGAGGATGGCAGGCTTTTCATGGTCTCGTATTAAGAGATTTGGAGAATCGGAAGCCGTTAAATCGTTTTAATGTGTCTAACAGAATTTGCGGGGGCTATTTGGCGGAATTCATCTACTTTGGTTCTTCGTTAGAAGACATCTGTTGGCCGTTTCGGGAATCTGGAGTTACAAACCAGACGTAACTGTAAAGTTTCACATGTGTGAGCGAGGGAGAAAGGAAATTTTTAAATCTTCAAAATTTGCTTCTAGAATGACGATTTAGTTTTCAAACACTTACAATTGTGACTAAACATCTATCAAAAATCATTTAATGCCCTATAATTCCAATTTGCTATGATCAATCAACATCAGAACCCACCTCCTGCATTCCAATCTCTCCCGACCTCAATCGCGCGAAACTCTGGCTGCATTCCGTTTTCCATAGCCCTCGTCTTCAAATGTTCCATCTCATCATTAAGCGCCTTAATTGAATTCTCGTAGAGTTCAAGCTGCAGGGCTCTCTGCTTATCTATCCTCTCCCTGTATGAGTCGCGCTCCTTCTCCTCCACCTCCCTCGCCTTCTGTAACTTGAAATAGTACTTGTACTCCCTCTCTCCACCGAAGCAAACGCCATACCCATCGCAATAACACACATGTTCACTCGGACAGAATTCGTTGACGTTAGCAAAGATGACTTGCCAGAGATACTCCCAAACGCGTCCGGACAGATTGTCTGTCAACTTCGTGTTAAGTATCCAGTTGCGGTAATGAACGTAACGCTCTCTTTTGATGGCATGGATCTTTGCTTTGCTGACTGCAAATTGACCGCAACATGCCTGGGAAAGAACTGTCGGTACTATTTTGCCGGGGAAGATCTCGTTGAAGGCTTTGAGAAAGACCTTTTCTTCTGGAATGTCGTCGTTCTCTTTGTTGGGACTGAAGGGATGGATGTGGCTAGGGCAGCCTGGGTCAAGGTGACAGCGCAAGTTCATGTATCCTTCTCGTATGACTTTAGCGGAATTGAGACGTTTGATCATTGTTGGACTGTTGCCGAGGAGGTTGTTGTCGTGCCATGAGGTGAGATGGGAGTGCGTGAACTATTGATGACAGAGAAGTTAGTGATTGCGACCTTAAGATTCTTGTATTAGGGCCAGCCACGAGTAAGGAGCGAACAACACGATAGGAAGATGATAACATAGACTTCAGAAACGTACCATAGTGACTTCGCTAAGGCTGTCGTAGTTATCAATGATATAAGTAAGGTAAACCATAGCTTCGTTTCCCTTGTTCTTGGGTACATGGTATTCCGACGATGGATCATCGACAGTGTAGATGGCTATGTTAAGGTCGTGGACACTGCCTAGCTCATTCTTGATCCAGGACACATCTTCCTTCATTGTCCTCGCAACAACGAGTGTTCGGCTGTTTGATGAGTTCGTTTGATATGGCTCGGAATTGGATGGTGTGAAAGTTATGTTGTTGATGGAATGTTCTGTAACTTCTGTTGACTCTTCGAGATGATGGTTGCCTCCGTTTTGAACGAAGCCCTGTTGACCGATCTGTTAACACGACGATGAATGGGAAAAAGAGAACGGTATAGTTTACCTCAATGTAATCGCTCAAATGACCAAAAAAGGTGTACGTCGCAACAAGAAAGAGAAAGAGTGTGCCAAACATGGCCATTGAATGTAGATGTTTAAGGGGTGATGTTCTGGTAAAGAGGAGCATGGTAGAAGAAAAAGACGCAGAAGATCTGATGCAAAACAAAGAGTACTGAAGAGCTGTTGAAGAGTTGTCTTTGACCGCGGCGTGAGAGAGAGACAGAGAAATATTGGGAGCCAATAAGGCCATATACCAAGTGGCTATCCCTATCACGCCCCATGCCAGCGTAGTTCAGATATTCAAGTCCTGGATACGGGACCGGTGGATCATTTGGTCTTAATGCTTGGATATAGCACCACTTGGTCAAGGGAACCATCCTTGTTGAGTTCTCAAACAGAGATGGCGTTCACTTCGAAAAGCATTGTCTGGTAAATACGAAGTGAACATTGCCGTTGCAAGCTGTTGACCTTGAATGATCTTGCACGATTGGTCTCAAAGAAGGGAGTTTGGGCCTGTATTCAATAAGTGGGACGGAAATAACACACAATTCATGATTCAAACTGCATCTATTTCGCCAATTTCGCACTCGAATCGCGAACAAAACGTCAAAGTCACTTGCACATAAACACACAACGACAACACAAAAACCAAAACACAATCGCCTTATAAACCAAATCTCTTATCGCCGTCCTACGTCTCGGAATTTGATGTTTCTGAGTATGTTTCTTTGCTTTAAGGCATATCCTCCCTCTCACTGTTTACATCGCAATAGCCGAGTTCTCTAAACGTACTAGTCGCCAAGTCTTTTCTGCGGTGTATTCGTCATCCTTACACAAATTCTTGCTTGACAATCAGAGGCTATATCGCCTGCGTCTAGACTAGCCTCTCCTGAAAAGATGAAACAACTTCTCGGATTTTTTGTTAAAATACGAGGTGTGGGTGTGGGTGGTTACGTTCGCACTCGCAGTCTGTCAGATGCAAGATTGGGGAAAGCTTCTTTCTTCGCTCTCAATACCCTATCATACCGACTGGTGGATCATGGATTTTTAGGCGGATAAATAGAGATTGTTATGGGGGCGCCCGACACGGATTTGAAATAAGCATAAGGTTTTTTTAGTTTAATTTACTAAGGATAGATCTCGGTGCGACTATAAGCGTGATGCCACGCGGTTTTAGACTTACTCATTGTCTCGTTACAGTAACCGGAGGATGGCGTTTCTTAAGGAGAAAAGATTCTCCGATGACAGATTGAGAGAAAAGAACAACAGGATTGCTTTCTTTGTTAATCACAACAAGTCAGCGAATACCGCCAAGACCAGCCTCTACACAAGAAACATGAATTCAGTAGCAATTGGTTGTCCAAAAAGTGATAATTCAATGGGCAGTAAGATATCTCTTTGTACTTAAATACATAGCTTTGCTAATAGATTTCAAGCATATGATGTACTCGAATTTAAAAATCACGTAAGGGATCTGATAATTGAATCTGCCAAGGCTAGCAACAGTCGGCAGTATGTAACATCAACTGGCTATTTGCTCCTGAATTCCATTCACCTCCCCCCGCATAGAATACAATCTGATATAAAATTCCTTTGTCATTCCAGCGTCTATCCCATCACGAACCATTCATCAAACCTCATATACAATCGTGGCGCGCTAAACCCAAGAGGGTGTTCGTCAATGCAGCGCTCCAACTGATTGGTCCTTTTGTATACAATCGTGATGTTACCCCTGCTAGTTGAGTGAAGTTAAGCGAAGAGCCTCGTCACCCTTCGCTCCACTTCTCCCCGAAATACATATAGCCTACCCGTCACCTTTACCTTACAAAAAACAGCAACTACCGAAAATCCACTTACCTCGGTCAAACTACGTGCTCGACAAAGTCGTGGTTTCTATTCTTGCAACACCCAGACAAACTAAATCTCGTAAATCTCGACCCTGACAGCTGGGACCAACCAGAGAAACGCTACTGTGCTTGCGCTCTATCGACGACACCACTACCACTCGCAGTCATGGAAGACTCAACACCGATCTCCCAATCTCAAGACTCGACAATCATGTCTCAACCACCAAACCAATTACGTTGAAGTCCTCACAGAGGATATCCTCTGCCAAATCATCTCCATCCTAGGTTCCTACTATTCCAACCATCCGCCAAGATCTCCCGGCACTCATGGCACTCTCCAGCACCAACAAAACCATCCAACAAATCTGCCTGCCGTTCTTATTTGATGAGCTGGCGCTCACGACTGAGTATAGCGAGCAAGATGCCTATGATGCGCCAGGGAAGAAATTGCAGGCGTTGAATGATGTTGTTGGGGATGTGAATAGGATGCTGACGTTTGTGAAGTACATCCCCTCACCCCTTATCCCCTCCCACACATGAAAATTAAAGCACTTAAGCAAAGCGAAGCATCGTCTTCAGAATACTCCCCTTCTCATTCTTCAATTCCTTTTTTACATCTTTATGTGTCACTTTTATCAACAGTTTCAGAAAATCTAACATTCAAAGAACTGGACGTTCGAATTCACCATCCTTTAAAACGTGTGCGACCCCGAGATACTCCCACCAGACATCGCACCACTCCTCTACTCAACACTCCTCAAATTCTCCAAACTGCAAACCTTAATCTTTGACGTCGACCGCAGTGAAGTCGAGCACATCAAGAAATCTCTTCTCGCGACCCCTAACCTCACCTTTCCTACCATCAAGAAAGTCGTGCTTGGTCCAGACTCTGAATTCCTACCTCCGCTGTGTCCAAACGCGACGACGATCTGGAACGCGCCACCAAACGATTGTTACAGCACAAAGGTCTCGGAGTCGTTGGATATTGTCGCCGTGACTCTGAAAGCAGGAATTTGACGGATTTGAAGGTCATGACGCTCTGAGATGTTGAGTTGGGGTTGTGGTTGAGTAGGAGAAGAGAGAAGAAGATAAGAAAGAGGACGACTCAGACAAGGATGTGCCAGATTTGGAAGAGCGAGACGAGGAAGCATGATGGAAACATTAGCAGGTGGTACTTTCAAGCTACTGCCTTACAGTCGGTAACAGAACGAGGATGTAAGATAGAAGGAGGTCAGAAATTTACTTGTGCTTTTGTAATTTGAAGCGAGGAGTTGGAGGAGGTAAGCTAGGAACGATACCTAAGCGAGGATGAGGATTGGCTTTGCATCTTTTAAGGTTTCTTTTCGTTTTTCTTGTTTTCCAAAAAAAAAAAAAAAAACCACGTGGTCTTCAATACATCTATAACGTGAAGGCAGATGAGTGAAATGGAAGTGAAATGATATGGAAAGTTCATCTTCCCAGGTCTTTGCAGGTTATATGTAATACTTGCATCTTCTAAGATCAGTTTTTCTCGAGATCAGTTGAAAACCCGTAGTTTTGCATTCTACAATTCCATCATAACATTTTATCAGGAGGTCTGGCATGTGCAAAAGGTAAAATTTGGCTTACCAGACCGTCGTTAAGAATATCAGCGAGGAACACGTAGGGAAAAGGGCAATGTAACTCATCGATGGGCAGAGAACGGTCAATTGAGCGAAAGCTGACAAGGAAGCATTGCGCAAAATATCAGCAAACAAGAGAACAGTCTTCACAAGCATGATACCCAAAGGATAGAATAGGTTTTACTCAACGCAGATTCGTGCTTGAAGAGATAAGCTACGTGTGATTTTTCTTCATCTTCTCATCCCCCACCTCGACTACCCTCATTCCCCATACTTTCATGTCCCCTTCACAACATCTCCATGCTTTCAAAACCAAGTATTAGGTACGCTCAAGTATTTCTCCTTCCTCATTCTTATCTTCCCTAACCAGAAAAGGCAGTGACTCCATATTGTTGCAAAACCCTCGAAATGCTCCCTTGCAGATGCGACCAAAAAGCTTTCTTCTACCAAATGAACGACCGTCGCTAAATCCAAAGTTGCCGATAAAGGTAGGCAAGCACAAAAAAGCAAAAGCGAAAAAACCGACTCGAAGATGCGAAATGCAAATGCAACATGCAGAAAGGAGAATGTATCAATAATGTCTCCGTTCAGAATCGTGGCTCCCAACGTCCCAGAAGGCAGACAGATTTCCGACCCAGTATTATTCCCATCCTCTACATCACCAAGGCAAAGCCAGCGAAGAGTCCGGTGAAGATTATAGCCAAACCATAGCTATTGCCCAAATCCAATGCCATCATTGCGCCACTCGATCCACCACCGGAAGAACCTGAGTTGGATCCGGAAGCTTCGGTAGGCTTAGTGTCAAAACCGTTAAAAACCACCCCATCTGTGTTTGATGATTGTCCCCCAGTGGCTGTCGCAATCGAGGAAGAGGTTGTGGTGATATTGTATCTCTTTGGGTCTTGGGCTCCACATGGGTTCTTCTCGCGGCAGTCAGATTGACAGAGGGTATCTGCGCGGCCACAGCTGTTGAGTTGGCATTGGCTACCGAATTCGACGCAGACGAAGTAGGGAAGTGTTTGCGAGTATTCGGACATGTTGGGGGACAGGTTGTTGGAGCAGATGCATTCGTAGGTGAGTGCTTCCTAGGAGTCCGTCAGAACAAAGAGTATGGAAAAGTGAGGGAGGGACCATACAGCATCACAGTCATTACCAACTGTGCCAGTTCCGCCGTCGGTGTTCTGCATGCATAGGTACGGGCACGAGGCCTTTTGGGAGTTACACCATCCTTCTATGGGTTGGTTAGTTAAGTGTTGATAGGTACGGAGTGTGTGTTGGAGTTCGTACGTCTGAGAGTAATTGGAACGGAATCGGGGACAATGTAGTAATCTTTGGCCGAGACGCTGATCACAAACAGAGCTGCTGCTGCTGCAAGGGGGGACTTGAAGGCGTGCATTTTCGTGGTGATGGTTCGAGGTTTGGAAGGGGTTCGAGGTTATGGTTTTAACGATGTTTTTGTCTGGAGTGATGTTAGAATGTGATGATACGATTATCAAAACAACGTTCGAGAAGGAAAGGGCAAACGTGGTGAGGGAGACATCTTACAATTGCACAAACAGGGGCTCAAGTAGTGAATTAGAAGAAAAGCTCGGAGCAGGACAAACGGCGGAATTAAAAAGAATTAATTGGAGAAGATTGAGCAGCGGGTGAATGAGAAAAGAGATAGGAATATTTGATCTGGTCAAAACGAGTGAACCAGACAGACCGAGCGAGGAATCCGACGATATGGTGAAGGGATGAAGAGGACAAGAGAGGAGGTGAGACGGGAGAGATGGAACAGAGAGGAGAGGCACCGGCCACCTTTTGAAGCCATCAACAAATATCACCACTCACCCACAGCTAGTGGATCCCCCGTACCGCAGGCCACCGGAACCGCTTTGCACAAATGCACGAGCTCGACCAAGACGAAAAGCGGCTGCCAATCGGGCATTTAAGATTGAATGCATTTTCGTAGGCTTTAGGCATAGCGCTGTGGTGTGCAGGATTTTATGCTCGTCGTCTCCTTGGAACGAATAATCTGTGGACATTTTTAGATATGCTCTGGTGGCTGGCCTACGACGGTGGGGTAGCCTCCTCGTATCGGCGTAGGCGAGAGTATGCTGTAGTGACAGACTAGAGTTGAGTTCTAGAATCATGTGAAGATGTCGGAGAGTGGGAGAGGAGAGCACAAGAGAGAGGCAAAGTGTGGCAAAGTGCTGTGTTTCCGTGAGAGGTGCACATCTTGATGCTTGTTTGGGTTGTTTCTCTGAGACAAGCGAACGGAGATTGGAATTGAGTTGTGCAAAAGGGGGCGAGCATTGGACTACAAGGATGCAAGGTTCCCGTTCCCAATATTGGGGAGGATGCTCCGAAGCGGCTCAAAAATGGAACTCGATTGATAGCTTGGCATTGTGGACCGTGCCCTGTGCTTCCCTTGTTTCCACACACACGTGCATCGGAGGTTCCATTGCTGCATACATGCATCATTAAACATTAATAAACTTAATCAACATTAATCAACATCAATAAACATCAACAAACATCAACAAACATCAATAAACTCAACTCTCTCCCAACTATCTAGAAGCATGTGACTCGATATTAGAAATTCCCCAGATGCACTCGAACATGTCTCGAAGTATCCGATTACAACGCTCATCGGTTGAACATGTGCTCGTAACCATGTCGTCGAATACTCGAGTAGCAACCGTCTGGTCACCTGACCCTTCTCAACCGTTCAAGCAAGGGAGGCAAGCCCAATTTCTCGGCCTCAAAGAGCTGCGCAAACTGGGGCTGGCAGAGTTCAACGGCCGCCATCCTCCTTCCCCCTCCAAGAAGTAAATACCGACAACTAACCCACCCTCCATCAGCGCTTTGCGCACCCCATCGCCAATGGATGGAGTCCAACGAAACACAAAGCATTGTTAGCAATGGCCACTCGAATGGGGCCGCACGGCTTCCGCCCACCACCAAGCCATACACGTTAGAGGCGAAATCCCCAACATCACCATCAACAGATGCGTCAGCAACGACCGAAAACGAAGCTCCCCTCTCCCATGTGATATCCCCGCCATACTGGACACACTCGCACTCACGGTCCGTCTCGAACATTTCCGTTGAGTCGACGAACGGTGGCATAACCCTACAAGATAACACCGACGATGATGGTGGCGATGCGGATTCCAGGAACAAGGCGTGCTGGGCGAAGAGCGTATATATCGAGGATCATGTCAAAATAGGCGGGAGTCGAACAGGCATTGGCGCATTTGTGGTTTGGAACATCACGGTAGAGATTATAGGTGTATGTTGTGGTGTCTTGTCTAGTGGTTTGGGATTGACAGAGGCGCTGATGTCTTGAAACAGGGGAGCCCTATGCGTCTGCGAAAAAGGTACTCGGAATTTGATGAGTTGAGGGATAAGCTTCTGCAGACCTTCCCAAATTCAGTTGCGGCTATGCCAGAATTGCCGCCGAAGAGTACCTTTTCGAAGTTTCGACCAAAGTTTTTGGAGAATAGACGGGTGGGATTGCAACACTTCTTACTGTAGGTCTTGTCTTGAGGTTTACACGGAGACGGCGTCTAATGGCTGGCAGGTTTATTCTACTCAATCCGGAGTTTTCCGGATCGCCGGTTCTCAAGGAGTTCTTATTCTCATGAAGATGCTGATTGCGTTGTACAGTATATGTATTGGGTTAATATGGGTGCGTATCTGGTTTGGACACTTTGCATAGCGAGCGATGCGGGGGTTGGTCTCTTTTGGTCGTAGCAGATCTATAATGATAATCAGGATGCATGAACGGCTCATTCTTTGCAAATTTGTCATTGCTACGGAATTCCCGGACCAGTGTTTATGGTAGAGTACCTTACCTAAGGTACCTAAGTACCTAAACTACAGTTTTGAATGTTCGTATCAGCATTGCCTCAAGGTCCTGTACCTGTTCAGGTACATTAGTTGCCGCATGATGGTTTCTCTTGCCTGGCCGTCACCAGGTACGTATCTTGACCAGAGGCTCACGAAAGTCCATCTTGTTCCTTCCCGACGAAAGCTTACTCTAAGTACAATTCACTATCCCTGAGCAAGTCTTCGCTTTATTCTTTTTGCACTACCTCTAGTGTTTGAAATTCATACATCGACTCGCTCATTCCAAATTTTCGTTCATGGCATCCTTATCAACATCTTCGTTTCACGCTCCCAGGGATTCATCTCCAGAACAACTTCGGGATTCTGCCATGGTCCACGAGCTTGAGCACTCTACACTGGAATATCTGTCTATGGATCTTCTATTTCAGGGCATCCAGAATTACAAGAATGTCTTCGTTGGACTTTTGCCGCTGGGGTAAAAACGTTGTGGAATTGGTTTCTTCGTTTATGATTTCTCGACACAGGAGAAATAAGGAGAAACACGACGGGTATGTTAACAGTACAGAACATTTATTGAAACCGCAAAACCTAACAAGATACAATAACGGCTATCTTTCTTCAATATATTCTAGCAACATAATTACACAACCTCCCTCTCCACACGCAATCCCCATGTTTCCAAGTCTCAATTCATTTCTATTTCCATCCCCGCCATGCTTTTCTTTTTTGTTACACATCTCTGTGTAACAATCTCGAATCCTGCATAGCTCCACAAACACGAAATGCCGTGCAAAGAGGCGCAATAATTGGTTCATGCAAGCAACATTCGTATTGTGGATTTTGTTGCACTTCGCTCTTCTGAACATCTGCCGGAAGTCACGTGGTGATAAATTCCTTATCGACCTCGATCTCCACCCCACATCACGTCACGTAGGAGCACTCAACTCGTTCCTGCTCAGTCAGCTCCCCGCCTTCGTTTACTTCCATACTCAGCTCCCCTCTCAACTTCCTCTTCCTCTTCTTGTAAATCTTTGATCAATTTCACCCTTCTTCCCTCCAAACGCACCGTACTCTCAGACTTCTACATTAGAACATCAACTCCTCCAAAAATGACACTCGCACCCAAATTCGCTGGTCAGCGCCTCGTCGCTCTGAGCTCCAGCGCAAAGCTCTCTACAACTGCAGTGCCTGCTCTTCACACGCTCGATCTCTATCTTGATTACGTTTGCCCTTACTCTGCTAAGCTGTTCAATACACTTTACAATCAAGTAGTTCCTGTTCTCAAGGAGAAGTACTCTTCTGTAAGTTGAGCCAGAATTCGATCAGAGACTCCTCTAGCTTCTCCTTCAGCATTCCACTCTCAAAGTAGGAATATGTTGACTTGGCGTGGAAGCTCCGGAAACACTTCTGAAGTGATTGATTGCTTGCAAGTTCTCAAATGCTAACTTTTGTTTTTGTGTGGGATAGAAAGTTCAACTTGTCTTCCGCCAACAAATCCAACCATGGCATCCAAGTTCCACACTTGTTCATGAAGCCGCCCTAGCAGTGTTGACCTTGAAGCCAGAGAGCTTCTGGGAGTTTAGTAATGTATGCATATCTACTCACCCACCCAAAATTATCCTTGAAGTTCTGTGCTGAGAGAAAATGACAGGCTTTGTTCCTTGACTCAAAGTCCTACTACGATGTCAATGGTACTTAATCCTCTTCCCCTCCTCTTCCACCAAAACATCAAACAATCCCCGCTTCTCCACCCTCAAACCAATCTAAACCAAAACAACTAACCCCTCCCTTCTTCCTTCTCTCTCACAGTCGTAAACGAAACCCGCAACCAAACCTACAAGCGTCTCTCAACCCTTGCAGCATCCAGCACAGGCGTCTCCGAATCCGAGATCTTCAACCTCCTCAAGATCAGCGACAAGCCCGGCGAAGACGGCAGCTTGAACACCGGCAATGGCGTCACCAATGATCTGAAGGTGTTGGTCAAGGTCAATCGCATGCAAGGTGTTCATGTTACGCCGACGGTGGTGTTTAATGGCGTCGTCGAGAATAGTATTAGTAGTGGGTGGACAGAGGAACAATGGGAGGAGGTGAGTCTTTTTTGTCTTCTTTTCTTTGCCTTTCGGTGGCTTGGTGTTGTGTTTGATATTGGGGATATCTTTGCTGATTGATTGATTGATTGATGATGTTTAGTGGTTGGAGAAGAATATTGTTTGACTTGACCGCCCTGACGAAGGGAAGTCCGCAGAACAAGAAGGAAGTCTTAGGAACCTGGTTCACGACAAAATAAAAGGGAAACTCTAGAATACAGACTTACCACACTCAAGGGAACGAATCATAAGATAGAACACAGTCTTTCAGTCTCACTGTGCAAACACACTGAACAGAGCAAGCCCAAAAATGTTCATCATCATATCCCATCGATACTGAATGCAAGAACCGTGACTACACTCTAATGACATCCCTCTCCTTCGCCACAAATATCAGATCATGCCAAGCGGACCAAAAAAGAGTTCATTGGGGTATCTAAATTCCGCCATAATTCCTTCCGTATGCTATTAGCCTGAGTGTACATAGATGAAGAAAACAACCACAACAATAACAAATGACAAAGAATAAATCGCCATCAGGACGAAGATGATGTAAAACGCCGACACCCACCATATGCTCGCCTTCCTTCTACTGTATCCGATCCTCTCATATCTACTCAGATTATTCTACTGCAGCATGATTGTGCAGATGACGCAGAGAAGTTCATGACTTATTTTCTTCTTTCGCTTCATTCTTGACATCTTTGATCTCCTTGAGCGGCGTTTCAATTTTGTTCTCCTTCGGCAACACCGCTGTCAATTCCTCAACCGGCGTCCCTTTCCCCTTCTCCTGCAGCTGCTCAATGGCCGCTGCCTCCTCAATCTTCGCATCGACCTCGGCGAGCTCATTCACTTCGGGCAAACTCGACAAGGTCGTCGGTCTCGTAACCGTCTTCTTACTGACCAATTCTTCAATTTTCGGAATCAAATCCCTAATCCTAAATGGTTTCGACACTGACATCATCCATACCGGCCGAAATCGCCGTCTCGATCTGCTCTAACCTCGCATTCGCCGTCACGGCCACGATAGGCACGTGTCTAACAATGGTGCCATCGTTTTCGAAATCGCGAATTGTGCGTGCGCAGGTTAGGCCGTCCATGATGGGCATTTCAATGTCCATGAGGATTAGGGAGAGGTCGGAGTCTGTGTGTTCGTTTCCCTGCCAGAAAGAGGACTTTTTGAGGATATCAATGGCTTCGCCGCCATGATTGGCGACGAGGGTTTTGAAGCCGAGGTTTTTAAGCTGTTTTTGGAGGACCCGTTGGTTGACGGTGTTGTCTTCGACGATGAGGACCGTGATTTGGGTGTGGTCGAGGGTGATGACAGGTTGGGGCGAGGTGAGAGATTCGTTGGGTGACGGGAGTTTTTCCATGGCGGGCGAGCGGCGGGAGGCGGCGTATTTGGAGGAGGATAAGGAGGGGTTGGTGCGGAAAACGGGTTTTCCAGCGGAGTTTTTGCGACTTTCCACCGTTACGGA
>JBAMDN010000645.1:0-16102 GCA_037074945.1 Tetracladium marchalianum | reverse complement strand
TCTTGCTGCGAGTGTGGGATCTGGTGGCAAGAAGGTTACATTCTACATGCGAAAGGGTGCTGATGCTTTGAGCAAATGGGTTGGTGAAGCTGAGAGACAGTTACGTCTATTGTTCGAGGAGGCGAGGAAGACACAACCAAGTATCATCTTCTTCGATGAGATTGATGGTCTTGCCCCAGTTCGATCTAGCAAGCAGGAACAAATCCATGCTTCTATTGTCTCCACTCTCCTTGCCTTGATGGACGGTATGGATGGCAGAGGTCAAGTCATTGTCATTGGAGCTACCAATAGACCTGACAACATCGATCCTGCTCTTCGACGTCCTGGTCGTTTCGACCGCGAGTTTTACTTCCCTCTACCCGGTCTCGAGGCTCGTAAATCCATCATCAACATCAACACGAAGGGCTGGGAAGTTGATGAGTCTTTCAAGGAAAAGCTGGCTGAGCTTACCAAGGGTTATGGTGGTGCTGATCTGAGAGCTCTTTGCACAGAAGCTGCCCTCAACTCGATTCAGCGCACATATCCACAAATTTACTCTTCTAACGACAAGTTGTTGATTGATTCTTCGAAGATCAAGGTCAACGCTAAGGATTTCATGCTGTCCATTAAGAAGATGATTCCTTCCTCCGAACGTTCCACGTCTTCTGGTGCAACTCCCCTACCAAAGGTTGTTGAGCCTCTATTGCGAGCTCCATTGAAGGAGATTGAGAGAATCCTTGATGGTCTTATTCCAATCAAGAAGAAGACTACCGCTTTGCAAGAAGCTATGTATGAGCAATACGATGATGAGGATCTTGGATTCGCACGAGAGACGATGCAACAGGACTTTGAGAGATCCAGAGTCTTCCGTCCAAGATTACTTATCTGTGGAGAAGCTGGCATGGGTCAGCAATATCTTGGTGGTGCCATCTTGAATCACTTTGAGGGTCTTCATGTGCAGAGCTTCGACCTGCCTACTATCTATAGCGATTCTTCAAGAGTACGTGGTGCCCCCATTGATTGATTATGATTGTTGTGCTAACATCCTTTCTTAGTCCCCTGAAACCGCTATTGTACAATTATTTGCTGAGGTCAAGAGGCACAAGCCTAGTGTCATATATTTGCCTGCCGTTGACACATGGTACGCCACACTGCCTACCAACGTGATTACTACATTCCTTGGTCTTCTCAAATCCATTCCTCCCAATGACCCCGTCATGGTATTGGGTATCACGGATACGCCAAAGGCTGATTTAGATCCTATGATGCTCCGTGATCTGTTTGGATTCTCAGAGCACAATCGCTTTTCCATCAAGCGTCCGACTAGAGTAAGTTTCATTGTCTCGTTTGGTTTGACATCTCTCTAACAGTTTGCAGGAAAATCGTGAGGAGTTCTTCCAACCTATCATCAATTATGCGAGGAAGTGTCCAAAGGACTTCCCAGAGCCAATGAACCGCAAGAAGCGCAAGCTCGATGTTTTACCACTCGCACCTATCCCTCCCCCTGTACCACCTACCAAAGAAGAGATCAAGGCTTTGAAGAAGCGTGATCACCAAGTCTTGAACCTCCTCAAGATCCAGATTCAACCAATCATGGATCAAATCCAGAGACGATACAGGAAATTCCGTACTCCGGTTATACCTCGTCAGGATATCTTATACCTATACCATGAGGCGGATCCAGACTTCGTGCGCGCTGACATTGAGCAACCCCCTCGTGCATACGAGCTCGATGTAGACAAGCATGGAGTTACCGTCATTCGTCACACAGAAAGTGGCAACCTCTTTTATAACCTCGAGACTACAACCATCGAGGAGAGACTTTCCAATGGTTTCTACGCTCGACCAAAAGACTTCCTTGCAGACATCAAGACTCTTGCAAAGGATGCAAAGAATTCTGGTGACAAGGATAGAACCCTCAAAGCCAATGAGCTCGTTGCCAATGTCGAAGTTGATATTGCAACGTATGAGGCAATGCCAGCATTTGCTGATTGCGAGAACATTTATCGTCGTCAGCTGCAGAGAACAGCTGAGGCTAAAGAGAAGGCGAAGAAGCGTGCTGCTCAGATTCATGAGGACGATGTCTTCCGACCTGTTGAGGGTGACGCCCCAATTGGATCTGATCTCACAAGCCAGTCACAACCTGGTCCTATTAGACTCGGCGAACCCATTCCTGGTAGACTCCCTGGGCTTATAACTCCCACACATGGGTCGGGCGCTTTCTCAAACGGATATCGCACAAGCAATGGCACTTCTGCCCCGTCTCGAACAAATGATACTCAGATGACGGGTGCGGAGGGAGGTTTCTCACAAAACTCGCAAATGCATCAACCGGGTTTCTCGCAAGGCTCTCCTATGCAACCACCTATCCATCGAGGCATAGGAAGTGTTCACAGCACACAGGTGTCTCAGCAGGTCTCTCAGAGATCAGCATGGCAGGAGATCTCGGCTGGGACATCACCTAGTCAACTGCAAAATTATGCTTCCACCACCACCTCAGGAAAGAAGACCTCGGATGGATGGAGTACCCAGGCCACCAATGGACTCAGCCATCAACAGTCCAGCCCATCGGACCGCCCCCAGGAGGAACACGCCCATCATACCGGAGCTAATACCCAGGAAACCAGTAGCGGAAGTGACTGGCCCCATTCCCAGGCCCAAGGACTTGCCAGAGGTATTTTACATAACTCCGATCCTTCCCAGACATCATCCAGTAGCCAGAACTCACACTTCAATTCCCAACCCATGCCCGCGGTCCCACCTTTCCCTGCTCCTCCGCGCATTGAACCCGTTTCTCGTCCGGCTGGATTCGCTAACATACTAAACGATACTCCAGTGGAACCGACCTCGTCGCAGCTATCATCCCAAAAGGAGCAGATTATCGATGAAGCTTTCATCTCGGATCTTCTACGCCACCTGGTTGACGGATCCAGTGGCTGCAGCGTCGAACAACTGGAGCAGGTTTACCGGGAACTTATGGATACACTTTGGGCGATGCGAGGTGAGTGGAACCGGAGCCTGGTTACGGCCAACCTGGTCAAAATCTTCAATGCTACGATCCATGATGTTGAGGCGACGCAGAACGTACAGATGGCCAGTCAGCCAACCGACAACGACTTCACGACTCCTTTGCCCGAGTCATGAAGGACTTTGAGTACCAACGGAAGCTAGATAAGGACTGCCAACGGATCCTGGATGCCTCGCGCCGAGCTACTGAGATGGAAGAGGAATTCTGAGGATGCCATGTCCTTGGAGCGCGATTACCGCACGCTGGGTGGTTGATACTGGTCTCTTCCTTCGGTCATCGTTCTTTCTGACAGAATGACACACAAACATACATACACAATCAGGATGGTGGTCAATCTTGGTCAATTTCGATATTTCAAGTTTTCTGTCGCCCTCACGAGTGGCATGATGAACGCCATATCGATATTACACCACGAATTTCCACCATTCTCAATACGATTACCCACCTATCAAACGACACGACAACAAGAAAAGACAAAACCTTGAATAAGACTTTACTCATCTTTGTGGCACCGTCACTTCACTTCGGAGAGGTTGATGTTGAGCCATATTTTGCAAAGCCATCGTTTACCGTTTTCGTCTCTTCCTCTGTCCAAGCAATTTTTTCGAGCCTATGCAAACTAGAAATCCTTTTTTTCTTTCCACAAGTGTTGGCCTCTTTCTCGGCTTTGATATATGAGGATTAGAATAGGAGTTCAAGGGTTTGCAGTCAAAATTTTGCCTGCTCGATCGCAATTGGTTTATGGAAGCGGAGGATGTTTTCTTTTCTTTTCGATACTCGGTCCTAAGGTATTGGCTTTCTCTCACTTCTTCTTTGAGAGGAAGTAAGAGGGGCTTTGATGAATGGGATGGATATTGGGAAAGAGAAAGAGAGAGAGGTTCTTGGAGCTTTCGGTCAATGTGTTGATGGTTATGATGGTGGCACCATCGGTCGGGATATCGTTCAAGGATGGTATGAGTGAGGTGTGCGTTTCTTTCTTGAGAAGATTGGGGAATGAATTTCTCGGGTTCAGTGGTTGGTCATCTATCTGCTGGTGGTAATGGTACATGGCGGTAATATGTCTGCTTGAGATGGTGTGGCGGATTATGAGAAGAGCTGCTTAATATAGCCGGATTGAAGTTGGTGTGGAAAATGAGAGCAACAGAACTTAAAGAACAGGATGGAAACGATGAGGCGATGGATACCTAAGGGGGAAGAGTTTATTTGCTCGTCTTCATGGCGCGATGCGATGGGTTTTGTTTTCTTGTTTCATGCATGGATTGATGGGAAGAGGGGCGCGAAAATTATTGATATGGTTTATTTCTGTCTTAGTCTTAGTTTGTCTTTCCAGTTTGTTTTTTCCAAAGATATATTATTGCTCAACTTGACAGCAGAAAGTTAGTTGAGCGAGTGGAGCGAAGCGAAGCATTAGTTTGTTGATTTGTACTCTCTCTCTCTCTATTCGTACATAAGAGCAGTCAAGTCAGTCACAGAATGATCAGAATCAGAATACATCCGTAGAACGGAGATGACAAGAAGCAGATTGATTTCATCACGAAAGATGTGGTGGTTTTTGGATTCAGCTTAGTAACCTTACCGAATGAAATAATTATTGAAAAACTATTTACTGCTAATGCTGATGGGTGCTTGTTATTGTGCTGTACCTTGGTAACTCGGGTAGTTAGAGAAGGGGAGGAGAGGAGAGAAGAGGTCTTGGATGGGACAAGTATGTTGTTGGTAGCTTCGGGATGGCGGAAGATTGCGGTGGAGGTGGGGTGATTTTGTAGATTCAGGGATGAAGACGAGTAAGAATGAGACTTACAAGTTTGACACTGGCTGCCTATAGGGAGGGTGTTGTGACAGATGATGATTGTTCGATTTTCTTGTCCTGGCTGGACTGGGAGTTGCTTGACTTGCTCCCTTCAACCATGGATGACTACGATCTTCTTCAATGAGGGAGGTGAGGAATGATTCTAAACTACTTTGCTCTTACTTCTCAAGCTGCAATCAAGGATAACGCAAACAGGCAGACAAACAGGCAGATATACGAGCACTTCAATGAAGAGAAATGGACAAGCATGCCACGATAAAAGGTGGCTTTCATTCAGTATAGCACATGGAATTCAGCTCACTGCAGAACAAGATTGACAACACACTTATTACACACACATACACACAGTAGTGGGGTTATAACAAAATTCTATTTTTAATTTAGATATTTTTTTCTTATTTTATCTTGAAGTGTTTTTTTCCACTTCATCGCATACAATACTCTTTCGTCTCATCCTCATCCTCTTTCTCCCTCTCTCTCGTCTCATATTTCTCATCACATCGCTTACAAACTTGTAGAAACAAAGAGAAAAAAAGATATTCAAGAAAAAAGTTCGAGGACACTACCGCCTCAAGTTTTATTTGTACACGCAGATAAACAACTGTCAGGCAACACACCATACAAAAGAAACAGGAGATCCTCCGCAATTCTCAACTCGACCGCAAAGGTGAGGAGCACTCGGAAGATGCTTGTGGCACGCACCACATTGCGCAAAGATCGCAGCCCGAACCATTCCAATTCCGCCGACTGAAGTCGTCAAACCACCATCCAACCACCTGAAGATGCCATTCCAAATCCAACCTCATAAACCCGTCATAAAAAAAGGCCATGAGCCCATGGTAAAAGTCCCAAACCAAGAAACCAGAATATATGTAGGAAGCCACAAGAAATGCGAAAAAAGCACGCAAGGCTATGCAATAAAATTCATACAGTGAAAAACCAGAGCCATCTAGAAGCGAAGTGAAGAAAGGTTTGAACGATAAGAGCCTGTTATATTGGCTGGCTTTGCATCAAATGCTGGTTGCCCCCAATAAGTTGACTCGGCGCTGCCATGCTCATTGCTGAACCTGGCATAGTCATTGGCATCGAAGAGAACCCTTGTGGCATGCTGGTGGGTAGGTAGCCATTCTCGGAGTTGGGGGATGCCTCTTCGAGTGCGCCGAGCTGGTCGTCGTTTTCACCTTCGTACTCCTCTTCTTCACCACTGAAAGGATAAGCTCCATCAGAGCCACCTTCACCACGGTCGTGTGTGCGACGGTGCTGGGCGAGGTTGTCAGATCGGGAGAAGGCTTTGCTGCAATGAGGACAGATGTATGGTCGTTCTTGAGTGTGGGTTCTGACATGTCTCTTAAGGTGCTCTAAACGCTTGAAGAGACGACCACAGGTAGGGATTGGGCAGGAGTGTGACTTTTGTGGGTATGGACCAAGTTCCATCATGGTGGCGCTTCGAGCTCTTCGAACGACACCGTGAGGCCCCTGCATGTTCATGCGGCGAGGAGACTCGTGGATTGAACCATCGCCATGGATCTCCTCGTTGGAGATGTGGCTGAATTCGTTCTGTTGTTGAAGGGACATTGGGTTCATTGCTGGGCTGTCTTCAATTGTGGAGAGAGGAGTTCCGTGTCTAGACATCTCGAGAAGCTCCTTGTGGTGTTGGGCCATCTGGTTGATACCTTGGCTGTAGCTGAGCTCGGGAGGAGAGTTGTGGTTAGACTCATCACCCTCAGCGACTGGACCAACCGAGTGGGAAACAGACCGTCTCAGGTCTGAAGGTCGGTGAGCAGTGTGTGTTTGTCCAGCGGCAGCAGCATTGGCAGCAACCATGGCACTGATTCCTGGGGGGATGGAAGAGCGACGTCTCCTCTGCTTGTAAGTTGGAGAACCTTCAATAACCGAGTAGACATTGTTTCCTCCAAATCCGCGGCTGGCGTGGTTGAATTGGGGGCCAGAAAGGTTTGATGGTGGGAGCTGCATCATTCCGTGAAGACCGTTTACACTTGTCATGTGGTCTGGGATAGCGGTATACAATCCAGTCTCCTCGTTAGCAATGTAAGCTGGCTCAGGACCCATTCCCATAGCTTGCTGAGGTGGGGTAATTGGCTCAAAGGAGATACCACGGGCGCTGTAGTCATCGTAGTGAGAGGAGACAAACGATGGTGCGGGAGAGTACTCAAGACCATATGCGGGCATTGAGGCGTGACGTTGATGTGTTTGGTTGACGGGAACACCGTTCTGGTTGTATTGAACACGTCCGAAATCTGTCTCTCTCTTAACGACTTGCTGGGCCATATTTGGCATCATGGAAATGTGGTGGTTGTATGCTGCCATTGGGTCTTCGGCAAGAGGTGCCATCGCCTGTGGCATCATCTGTGGTGGTGGCATGGAATCGATCGCTCGCATGACCGGGGAAGTCGACTGCGATTGTGATTGAGAGGCAGCAAATGAGGGCTGTTGTGCGGAGAAGGAAGAAGAGTTGGCTTGTTGGGCCTTGGTGAGCTGCTCAAAGAGCGATTGTGTGGAGTCGAACTCGAATGAGAGCGCTGGCTCGTTGACGGCGACAGTTGTGGCCTCCTGTCCCATCTTCTCTCTCTTCAAGTCACGCTCGAGGGCATCGAGGAAAAGGCGGTCGTGTGGCACGCTGTACCAGTAGAATACCTTCTGTTTCTTCTGTGTCCGGATGCAGTTGTTCTTGTAAAGGAAATCCAAAAAGCCACTCTTTGGCTCTTCGAGTGAAGCATCGGTGCCAGACTTCAAGTTGCGCAAGTCAGAGAAGATACCCTCCTCAAACTTCTTGGAGTTTTTGACCGGACGACCAAAAGCTTGGAATCTGAATGAAAGACATCGCACGATGTCAGTTCCTGAGATGTGAAAGAGATTGTTCCTGTTCCTTTGTTAGCACCGCGCACTCGTCTTCTTCTTCTTATCGTGTACAATTACATACCATAACACGCAGGAAACATATTCGCCAGTGGGAAGAAGAAATCGTCGGATGTACTGGTCGGGTGTCCAGTCGACGGGGGCTGAGATTAAAAAGTATTTTACTGATGACTTGTTAGTATTGCAATGCGCGCACAAGTAGGAGGCACTGCTCACGGTTGTCAACTTGTTGAAGAGCTACTTGAGCATCTTGTGGCAAGCTCTGTTGGGCCTCGCTGCTCAGCATGAAGGTCTCTGGTTTTTGTGGAGGAGCCATCGAGGTATGATGGGAGGAGTACATCATGTGCGCCATTCAATCGAGATGACGGCGATGTGGAACAGGTGTCGACGGATGATTGAAACACCAGCGCACTATGTTGTTGTATTGCAGCGTCGAGGTGAAGCAATAGCGAAAGCTGATCACGATCAAGCGAGTGACTGTCGTCGGGGTTTGGCGGGAATCGTTTGGCGATGTTTGACGATCTCGAATTGTTTTGCAGGAGCCTGCTCCGATCAAATGGAAGGAGATTGATGGGAACTGGAACGGTTGTTGTGTCGAGGAGTTTTCGAGACCAGCAGGAGAACTCGACTCGGCAAAGGGGATGCGGATGCTGCGGCGGAGGAAACCGACTTGCGGGCGTCGCGCGAGAAGAGTTTTGAAAAAGGGAAAAGCAAAAGGGAGAAGCCGAGATTATTTCGTGTTCCGAAGCAATAACAGATCTCCGTTAAAGGATGGAAGAAATGCTTCAGAATCGTATATGAGAAGGAGTTCTTGCGGCGACGAACCTGCGACGTTGGCGGAGGAGAAGAAAGAGCGTGGAGTAGTAGGAGGAGGGCGAGCTATTAGGAGAGGGAGGAGGTCGAATAGGTTTGAGAATGAGGGAAGTGTTTTGGAAGGGGGGATGGGCGGACAGGGAGATTATGAGGGAAAGGGGAATCAGCTCGTTTGGGGGGCGGCCGGGGCATCGACGACAGGGAAGCTCGCTCAAGACTCCCAGGAAGGACAGGGAAGCCTCTGGTGGACCGGGATTGGGAAAGGGATGTGGTCAGGGATTGCTGAGGACCTTGCACTGGACACTAACTGGATAGCAGAGGGCGAGAGCCTGCCAGGACTAGCCGCTTCTCGGAGAGAAAAGCAGTCGGCGCGCGCGGGTGGAGAGAGTGCGAGAGCAGTAAAAAGCAGTAAGAAGGTGCTTGTTTATGGAGCCGATGGAGACACGATTAGGCGTAGGGCGATAATAGAGCGAGCCTGGTAAGTGGGAAGTCGTAGGGGTGCGAGTTGAGCTTGCTCGGGGCAAGGACTAGAATGAGGCACGATGGGAATCGCGAGGGAAGACGAGCAAGTCTTTTGGCGATGCTGTACAAGGGCGATGAGGGAGTGGGAAAAGGAATATCTCAACTGTGGGCACAGAGAGATGGGATGGGAGATTTGGTCATAATTAAGTACAATATAGGAGAATTGATATTATTCTGAGTGCAAGACCACTTATGCCTCCATCCATCTCGTTGACCTGCTTCGCGTCCGTCCCCAAAGAGAAGACCCCCCTACACCTGCAAACCAGAATTGTTGATTTGTTGATTCTCGACTGATTCGTTGATTTGCTAGGTTTCAGGGGTTGGGACTCAGGACACCACCGCTTACGAAACACGCGCCCAAGTCGAGATTCGTGCATCCCCGAAATCTCAAACACGAAGCTAGAAGACGGCGATTTGATGTATGTATGTGGCTGGTGCCGCTGTCCATCACTCTCCTACACGACGTAACCTCAAATAATAGTATTTTAGTATTTTTCTGAGATGTTCTTTTGACAGCGCAACTTCCGGATTCCTAAGCGAGTGCTGTATGTCAACATGAAGTTACCGAATTCAGGGGCTTATTATTATCACCACTTTCACTCTTTGGGGTCGAAAGAGGCGCGTGTTGGTGGGATGTGAGGCAATGTTGCACTGACATAAATGCGAACGAACCCATTCTTGGCTGCCAAAAGGAAGAACTGAGCACCACGGTCACAATCTACACACCCAGAACACAGGACATGCAACGAGAAAACAAATGAAGACAAATGATAGTGAAATGCGTGTCTCACATCTTCCAAAACCACCCAAATGCGCTTCTTTCAACAAGTCTCTCATCTTGCAATGTATGTTCTGCTTTTCCGGCCTGTTCTCTCTTCTCTGCAACTATCTTCCTGCCTCTCCGCTTCTTTCAACACCTTCAACCACAGCAACAATACAGGCCCACGGACTTCTCTCCACGAATCGCTACCCCTTTGCCCTTCTCCATCTGTCTGCTTGCTTCCTCATTTTCCTTTGTCAGTCCTCTTCAAAATGACGCTAAGAAACCTCCGGCTGAATAGATTCTTTAAATTACATTCAAGCACACGGACTCCCCTCGGATCCCTCCCTCCCAAGCCGAACATGGCTGGCGATCATTAATTAGGAAGGAAACTCACAGACTTCGCAAATCATCAAACAAACAGCAGAGAATCATGGATGCACCATTAAACCATAAACTCATTACTCAGCAAAACATGAACAAAATACACAATTGTTCTCAACTTTTCGATGCCATGTCCTAGCGCAAGCGACGAGCTGCCTATCAACCGGAGGAGAGAGTGATGGGAGAGCAAGCTTCTTCCCAGCACCGCCATCGTTGGATCAATGCCTACTGCCATCCAGATTTCCAGGTGAAGCCTCTCAGTGGGTGGGAGATTTGACCGTTATGTGCGAGGATGATGATGGTATTACATCTCAACTTTCCACTCGTCGCGTTGTCCTGCTCTGAACGACCAACGTCGACATTTCTTTTTCAACGAAGTGATAGCTAAACGCCATGTAACTCGTCTTCTCATTAATCAGGAAAATAATTTCATTTCTAGCATCATTACCTTTACACGGCAGTGCGATCCATCTCGTCACATACAATTGCCGAATGATGAATCCTTTTTTCTCTTGCTCGCAGCAGCAGACCTCCACAGAGTTAATCAACAATACCTCGTGCTAGTTCAGGGCTTTTCAACTCCGGGTCGGTCCCTTGTACATTTATGAAACGCCGCTGAGGGAAAGCTTGGCTTGCTTCAGAAAAAAACGGCTCATGCACACCACACCCACCCAGATCGCTCTCTTCTTTTCTCCGCTTGCATTTTGGGATTCGTACGTTGCTGCTTTTCGAAGAGCTAGATTTGGAATATCATAGGCCCGCGCAGATTTGGATAAATAGTGTTTCCGTATGTTAATTCAATGATACACGTATCGGTGGACAGGTAGCTAGTTCGTACGTACATGAAAGGCTATTAATGAAGGTTTCCAGTGCCGGATAGGTGCACCAAATGGACGGCGGTACAGACATATGTAAGGTTAGTGGAAAAGAGGACGAAAACTGGGACCTTCTAGAACAACAGCACAGTTTGGTATGTTGGAAGGTACTAGTAGTGATCATTGTAGATCAACTTCTCTATGCACCTTTCCGTATTGTAGGTGGCAATTGACAACTCCTCTACAGTTGTTCGGAGTATTTTCGGTGGAGTAATGTACTCAACCTTGGATTATTTAGCCCTTGGATTTGTGTTTACAACTTACCGAAATACTCATGGGCACGGGGTTCACTGCCATCATTATCACAACACCATTGCATCACCATCCAGCCAGCCATGACATCCATGATAGCCATCACACCACATCAAACCATGAACAAATCAAGTAAACAACCCCCGTTCAGGAAACATCCCCGATCCGTTCCTGAACCCATCCTCGCCATCGCAAAATCACAGACCATCATCCGCCCCTGGCCCTTCCCTTCCAGGTTCCCACCTCCGAAAGGTGAGGTTTCAGAAGGAGATCAAACAGGTACAGCCCGAACCCCACCACCATCACATCACACATCCGGACCTGACCGTAAACTCCATGAAGTTAAACAAAAAAGAACTTGGATGAGCACGAACGTTGGACGGGAAAGATACGAGGTACGGTGTGCTTGGGGAGAATGGAAGGAAAGGAAGAATCATGGAAGGAAGGAGGAAGTAGGTAGGTACAGTAGGCATTTTGAAAAATGGCCTTGTGGGTGGGAGGACGATTAATTCGCCAGCTTTGTTTGTATTGGTTTTCTATTACTATATTATTATTTCATGACTAGGACAATGACCTGGTGTTTCCTCGTACTTCGTCTACTACTCCGTACGGAGGTTTTTTTGTTCTCTGGGTCTGTACTGTAATGATTGCTTACAGGGTTGATGATGGGCATTTATGAAATGATATCGATTGATCGTCCCGGTGTTGATTTGTAGCCGCGATTTAATATACAAGTATATTAAGACTTGGTATCCGTGTTTATCGAGTAGATTTTTATTTCCTGTGGCTGGTTAACCTAAGAAAACCATTAGCAGCAGAGGAGAGACAGAGTTTGTGTGTGTGTGATTTTGTTCAACTCAATCAACATGCGAGCACAGCATCGCGATCCTTCTCATCTCCCCAACCGCAATACTCTACCACCACCACGACTTCTGTTTCCATCTCTCCACCATCCTCCAATCCATTCACTTCTCGCTCCCCAACCTCGCAGAAAAAAGTTTAGCATACTGCATCCGTACACTGGCATACAACACAGCATAACAAAAGGTACAAAGGGCGTGTCGCCCACCGACAAACATCCACCATCATCTCATCCGCCGCTAAATCAGAGAATTTCTATTTCCATGTCATTCATGTTCCGCTGTATGTTTCTATTTCGATCATTCCCGCTCACACGCATCACTCATTGGCTGGGACTTCACCCGCAACCCACCAACCACAACCAACGCACATCAGTCTCAAAACCCACGATGCAGGACCTCGCATCATCTGAAACGTCGCTTCAGATTTAACCTTTTGCAGGATTGATTGGTGCGTTTCGTGGTTTTGGGTGGGTGGATATTGGATGGGAACGAGCGACGACGACGACGATGAGGGACGAGGACGAGAGATGGCTGGACGCATGCGAGTGCTTGGCGGCGGATGCTTGGATGTCCATCCATGTCGTTTGTCATGAAGAGATCTGCGATGCGATGTTATGATATGCTATGCTATGCAACTGTAGGTCTGACTGTAGGTCTGTGTTGTGTGGTCTCTCACTGGGTCTCTGTGCCTTTGAAGATGTGATGTGAGCTGGACTGGTGTTGTTTGGTGAGGCGTGAAGGAGGTCCAATCTTAATTTCCAGCTCGAATTCGTGTGGATGTAACCTCAAGGTCGGGTTGTGGTGTTGTATGTTTTTCCGTTGGTTGTGGTGATTCCTTTGCTTTCAGGTGTACATTGTACTCCACACAGTGTGCTTTCACGACCGTATTTGCTTTGCTGAACAGGAGAGTTGTTCAGCGAGATGGGCTGGAGTAGGTCAAGCGAACCGCCGTGTATCTTACTTGCTGACAGGAAGCCTTCATTTCTCCATTGAGAGAGAAGAGTGAATAACGGCGCGAGACTATTACGATCTAAATTCTCTTTTGCAACTGTATACAGCAATGCTCCACGCTTTTGTCAAATCTATTCTCGGCACTGCCCTGGAGAAGCGCATAATAAGTGATCCAGTCAATTCAATACTTTCACCGCATACCTACTTCCATGCAGTGTTGCCTCTTCTTCAAATAATCATACCAAAAAAACCAACACCTATTCTGTATCTCTAAGGAGGAATAGAGCAATTCCAGATCAAGCCAAAAGATTTACGACTAGGGTATCAAAGACAATAGAGTTACATCCTACCCGTGGAGCAGATTGCCAACCTTCAGAAACCTTGAAACAAAGCACTTCCAAATCCCCCATTTCCATCCAATCTGAACATCCCCATCCCAGATCTCGCCTCTGCAGGTACCGTACTGTGCAAGTGTGCTCCCTCCCTCCCGGTCAATCACCGCCCCCGCCGCTGCTTAAACCGAAAAGTGCATGATTAAAGAAAAATTACGATTAAAGGATAAGGAGAAACGAAGTGACATGGTGCGATGACATGCAGCACCTCAAACATCCGTCGTCCCTCTCTTCTTTTCTTCGCTCGCTTCCAGCTTCCTTCCATTCATCCCTCCCGTTTCCTTGCCAATCCAAACACAACCGATCCATGTCTGATCTAGAATCTTTTTTACCTTTTGCCTCTTACAGGTACTGTACAGTACCGGGACTCTTCCCGCGGGTGCTTTTCCACTTTGAGATGTTTATGATACTGATGATTGACATGGTTATGGATGGCGGCGGTGCAGTAAATAAAAAGAAGAGAGGGACGTGGATGTGTCCGTGTGTTTTTTTTTGTTCAGATCTGAGAAGGCAGGCCAAGCGGGTTTCGGATTCGCCCTTTTTTTGAAACTGTGAACGCGAAGTAGGTGGTGGTTGTTTCAGTGTCGTGGACATGATAAGCAGAATAGAAAAATGGGGGAATAAACCCACTTGGCTAGATAGTGTACATTAGTGAATGGTGGTGGGATGGAGGATGGGTACTGTATGAGCTAGGTTGGGATGGCATGGTCTGGCATGGAATGCCTTCCCAATATTGTGGAGGGGACAAATACAGTAATTGCCTCTAGAGATGATTAAAATCGTGTTTTCATGGACTAAAGATCTGATTTGGGATAGCCTGGTTCTAGCAATGTTCGTCGACGTCGGTGTAGACGAGATAGACCAGGATATGTGGTATTGTGGGCGGTGGCGAGGGGACTTCCTTTGCATGGCTGCTTCGTATGATCGACCGGGAAGTATATTGATGATCGTCTCTGTAAATTGCTGCCTACAAGATGTACGAAGTACTCATAGTGATGATGAAGACGTGGCAATGGGTATTGTGGAAAGTTTCTTGATTCGTGTTAAGCTACGTATGGGGAAGCGAGAAAGCTCAATGGCAGGATGTGATCCATCTACTCATTCATGCGATTCAAGATGGGTGAATACTTCTGAGTATGTGGTTTGCCTCCATACTAAACACCTCTACGCAACTCGTGATGGCTATCGCCACTGTGGGAAAGTAGGTGCTAAGTGTACATCTTTCCTGTATTCACAAGTCCAAAATATTCAGGAAGGTTGCTCCGTTGCCTTCATAATCAGAGCTCAAACTTAAAGACTTCTCTATATTGGAAGTTCCTTCGAGATACTTCGTATGACGAAGAAGAGAAAAAAAAATCAGTGATCGTATGGTGGGTCCAAAAGTCGAGACGTTGTCGGTCAGCATTATTGAATTTGGACCAGGTGAGTAGCAAAACATCCTTTCTGTTTTGTGAAGAAACTCTTCGGCTGGCAATCGTTTTATAGTCATGAACTTAGCAGATTGGAGGTATCAAAGAAGATTTTCAAAGAGTAAGTAGACGAATGGAGAGGCTTGTGTGACTTGTCACAAAGATAATTGATAGTGATTGATACTTCTCACCCTACACGATACCCACGCCAAGACCTGTGCCCAGCGATCGGTCGAAATGTGAGTTGAGCGAATGGAAGGTTATAAAAAATCAAAGGTAGCTTTAATTGATAAACCTTTCTTCTGGATCCAATTTTCCTATCATTTAAGTGACGACTGTCAAATTGTACCCAACAATTAGGTTGCTTTGAATCAACATTCAACTCACAACTTTCTCTCAGCACGCCGATTCACCTGCTTAACACGCATAGCTTCTCTATCGTCGCCATTCACATCATTTACTCCGTTTTCACCCTGACCACCACGACTACTCTCCACGACTTCCACATCTTCCGATTCCATCATCTGTCCACCAAACAACCCATCAATATCTTCTAAAGTCCTCCCTTTCGCTTCAGGGTAGAAAACATGCAATACCTAAAATTGATACCACCACAAAACCAGACAAATCACCTCATTTCGGGACAATAACGAGGAAGAAGAACAAAGAAAGAAAAGAAAATTTACTTCCGGCGAAAGAAACAAGATTTAAAGACATGAAGATGAAATAAGTCTTTGATCCAATATTCTCCACAACGACGGGCCAGATTTGTGCACTGATAACTGGACCGACGGCACCTTCTGATGCGGCAATGCTGAGGGTGCGGGCGCGGATACGTGTTGGGAAGATCTGGGGGGTTTAGAAGTTGATTAGAGTGCAGTTATGATGTGTGAAATGGAGAATATTAGGAGTTGACATCTAAAACGAAAAAGGGAAGTTTGATAACACAAGTCACTCCCATACACCCAAGCATTTGGACCAAATTCAATTGAGTAAGCAAAAGCGAAGAAGCAGACGAATAATACACAAGTATAGTTCGCAGCTTTGTTTACTTGATCCGGATAAGCTAGTGGAAGCACACCATTTATCTACACCACATATGTCCGTCCAGTCCTATATGTCACTATACAGTACAGTATCAAGAGAGAAATTAAGAAAAGAAAATAAAGTAAGGAGAAAGAAGAACT
>JBAMDN010000644.1:0-23672 GCA_037074945.1 Tetracladium marchalianum | reverse complement strand
GATGGCAAATCTACTCAGTGACAGAGGGGGTCTTGTCTGTTATGAGAGAAAAGAATGGCGAAAAGCCTCTGGGCGCCTCAAAAGGCACATCATCGTCGTTGTGTGATGGCGGTTCGCGCTCGGTTCAGCGATGGATCGTATGACGGTCCGGATACTGAGCCTTCTCGAGCAGTCAGTGTCTTGCGGCGTTTCAAACCACCATCAACTGGTCCTCTGCTGGAAGGGCGGGCATCTTCCTCGTCATCTCGTCCGCGTTTGTTGCTCGGAAGTGTTCCATTCATCACTGGCTGTTGAGTGCCATAGACGTTAGGCAGTGGTCCACCGAGGTCTGGTTGCGATCCATAAACATCACCATTGGCACCGTTGGCAGTCCCGCGCTCGCTACTCATTACATTATATAAATTACTCGATGGTGGTTGTTGAACTCGTGGAGGTGTGTTGTAGCCTCCTTGCTGTTGTTGTGCGTAGTATGGTTGAGGGGCAGAGGCGGTTCTTGGAGTGGCCCGTCCGGAAGCAGGGTGATTTGGAGATCCAGTCATTTCGGGAGAGAGGTGTGCGTGCTCTCCGTTCAAGGATCCGACTGGGGGAGCGTTTGTGTAGTTGTATGGCGCTCGGTTGGCATCATAGTTTGAAGGGTTGCCATGAGTGTACTCCGCATCGTGCTCATGGTCAGCCTCGTCTTCATGACCGTGACTGACTTGCCCTTGACCTTGGTTGTGGTGAAGCATACCATTGGAGTCCTTGGAATCATGGTGATCAGCCTCACTTCCCGGGGCTCTCGCAAGAGGAGGACCCATTTCGTTCTTGATGTACGCATTTGATTGCGAGTACTGCCTCATGTTTGGATCCGAGGTGGCAAGTGGGGGTACGTATTTTGCTGAGGAGGAGGTGCGGAATACATCTGGCGAGATGTATCATATGGCTGGGAACTCTGATATTGCTGCATGCTTTGGATCGAAGTCCCAGGAGGAGTGGTTGCTGGGGTGGTTGGCATTGAGCGAGCGTTACTCAATCCAGTGTCAATTGACAAGGGATTCGTACCTTGGCCACCCATGTTATTACCTTGATTACCCCATTGGAAGTTTCCATCAGAGCTGCCCATGCTGCCCATCACGCTTGACGCGCTGGTTGGAGGAGTTGGGAAAGTGTGCGCACGATCAAGTCCAGGTCGTCCAGCATTCGGGTGAGGGGCAATCGAGTGCTGAGGGCTTGGGCCTGGAAGATGTCCTCCAATTGAGCTGTTCATCGAATGATGGTGGTGTTGGTGAAGAGATGGCAAACCAGGAGCTTGAGTGTTCCTGATCTGGTTCTGTTCTTGCTTCCGGCGCTCAGCGGCGGCCATGACTTGATTTGTGCGTGTCTGGTTTGTTGGGTGATACAACAACGCCCCAATGTTGTGTACAAACAATGGATAAAGCAATTCGGTGATCTTCTCCTTGTTGGCAAAGTCCAAAGCTCTCTCAAATGGAATCCTGGTTGTTGTTAGGCTGATTTTGTAGGGGAAAAGACAATGTTCAACTTACCATACACCCTTTAAGTGCATTGGCCCAATTTTCACAACATGTCTCATTTTCTCGCTCTTCAGAATTCCATCTCTTCTTCCTCTAGTCATACCTGCGACATTCAAAAGTTTTGTGCCATTGATCATGTGGTTATCTTCAATTTTTGTCAGTAAATGTGGGGGGGAAATGGTCCGGGATTTTCCTACCCTCTCGTCTTGCGACGCATACGCCTTTTGCCTCGACTTGGAAACACAGGCTACCTTCATCCTCCCATAAAGTCGCAGTGACTCTTGGCTTCATCCCGGGAGGTGCAACTTGACCAGTGGTATCAAAGCCCTGTTGTTGCTGCTGATAACCTTGACCTTGCATTGGCTGCGAAGCCATAGCTGGAAGAGGAAGAACAGTAGTCTGAGATCCCATTGACCCAGGTACTTGGTGGCCATTAGATTGTGGTGATGTCAGACCGTTGGAGTATGGGTATTGGTTGTATGGTCCTGGGGCAGGAGCATACTGCGCAGGACCAGGTTGCAGTAATGGTGGCTGCTGGTGTTGCTGTGGATAATGTCCCATGCCGCCAGACGTGACTGTCTGGGGAGCTGGTGGCTGGCCAGCTGACATGTGCGATGGATAATACATATCCTGTGGACCGTGGTTCATGTTGGAAGGGTAGGATTCTTGACTGTATGGATATGCAGTTCCTGAGGGCGAAATGTTGCTGTATGGAGACGGTTGTGCGAGGGGAATAGGCAGGCCGACGTTGGCAGGCAAAGTTGGCGAAGGAGTTTTTGGTCCGTTCGAAGAGCTTGCTGTTGTGAAAGACGAGTGGGAAGAACCGCTGCTGTTCAAGACAGACGAGGAACTAAGGGAAGCAAGTGATCCAACCCGGGGCGACGTAGTGCCGGACGCGGAATATGCCTGCTGCGGTGGTTGTGGCAGAGCGAGCGAAGGCAACCTTTCGTTCGCATACAACGGTCGTTGGGCAGCGTGGTGATTGTAGTAAGGCACGTCTGAGTGTCCCCGGGTCTGCACTTGCGATATCGACGGAAGATCCAGCTTATCGGTTTGGGGGATCAAGTCCGAGTTGGACGGGAGAGCAAGGGCGACCTGTGAAGGGTCCGAGGTCTCAATGCTACAACGAGCAATCGTTTGGCAAGGAGCTGCGCAAGAGAACGACAGTCAATTCTTGGCAGGAACGTACTTGCAGCGGGAGGTTGCGAACGTGCAGAGATGAAAGATATGGATATGGAAATTGTGTGCTGAATATCGACGGTTGATGGGGGATAGGTGATGCTCTACAACGAGTGCAATTGGGAAGTCGTTATTGGGGTCGTGAGGAACAGATGATGCATGAGCTTCAACAGATTTCGTTAATTGTCTTCAAAAAAATTGGCTTGAAAGCAGTCAAGACGTGTAGATCGTGGAGGGTCGTTAAATGGGCGACTGCGTAAAAGAAGATTCAGCCAGCAATTGGAAGTGCGATTGAACCTCCACCACAGAATGGACGGTGGTTTCGCGAGGCTGCAGGTGTGCTTGTGCTTTAGTATCGCTGCGCAGAGAGATCTGAACCGTGCTTCGAGGGTGTGCTGGGGAATGGTCGTCAGAAGGGTTTCGTGAGGATCGTGAATAATCGTTTGGCGGTGGGGATTGGGCAGCGGCAAAAGCGTGCAGTTGATCAGATGCTATGTGGTGAGAGATGAAGAATCCGTTTGAAGCGTGCTTGTCTGTCTTCTTTCCTCCTCTAATGCAGGTACAATAATCAGCGCTGCAGAGAGAATGAGAAGCATCAATCGGAGAGGAGATGAAGATGGGGAAGGATGGAGGGAAGAGATCCTAGAGCCACGCACCGACCAGATCAGCTGTTCTGTTCCCGGCGCCTTTTCTTTTCCAACAAACCCAAAGAAGATGAACAAGTCGGGTGGTTGGAGAGAAGGGGAGAGGAGAGCTGGAAGTTGCGTGTCGCAAATTACGAGGGATGAAGAGAGGAGGAGGAGGTTGGGGAATAAAGTCTAACAAGTCGAACAAGTTTCTAACAAGAACTAACAAGACTTTAGTGACCTAGTCCGGACAAAGTGAGAGTGTAGGGAGAGAGGAGTAGGCGTAGCGTAGCGTAGCGCAAGCCGTGGTCGCGTTACCAGGGAGGTAGCGTGGTCGAGGGGGGGTGGCTCGGTGGGTGAGAGGGTGGGTGGAGATGTGCTGGAGGTTGGACAGTGGAAAGCAAAAAAGGGCAGAAACAGACAAGGAAGGCGGCCAGCACGACCATGACCCAAGCAGCAAATACAGCGAGCGATTGGCGCACACCACCCCAGCTTATCCAGATGGAGCACCATATCACCACCCACACCCCTTCGCTTCCCACTCTCAACCACCCCCCGAAAAAGCCCTTCCCTCCCTAGCACCACGGCCGTTTCTTGGAGCTAGTTCCCTGTAGCAAAACCAGTAGGGATCTGGTCGGAGACGGACACTGAAGGTGGGATGGGCGCAGAACGGGGTGTGTCAATAAACAAGAGGCTTTTGGGCCATTAAGACGAGCCTTGTTGACTGGCTGGTTAGCGAGGAAGAACTCCGTGAAAACCTCCGGAAAGGTGTAAACATGTTCGAAGTCTACTTGCCCGCGCGGCGAAATCTTTGGAGCTTGAAGCTGGAAAGATTCTGATCAAACCTTGATAGAGATGAAGCGCGGTACGGAGTATGGTTGTGCGGCGGTGTCTGTGGATGGCTTGAGGGTTCCTTGTTGAATAAACATCTGAGCGGGGGCTTCTCCGGAAAGCTTGAGACGACTTGACGATTGTGGACGTTCCCCCCACCAGCCACCTGTAAAAAACTGCAACATGTACAATCTTTATTGCCTGTCCTGCCCTGCCCTTTTCTCTCCTTCCAACCACCGACCGGCATGCCGAATCACGGCAACTCAGCAGGTCCCCCTCTGCCCATGCCAATCGTCTTGCTGGCCATTCTGGCAAGTTACCCGTGACTGTGCCATTCTCATTAGTAACGCGGGAGTGTAGAAAACAATGCCCTTGGTGTTGTGGAGACGATAACCGACCACGAGAGGGGGCAATCGTAGATAGCGGAGAGGCCGGCCTGAACCTTGGTCTAGCGTTGGACCGATCTTTGGTTGAGAGCATTAACGGTGATACATCCGATTCATAACCTTACAGTACGAAGTACACAAATCTTGCTACCTCATACATTACGGATGGGGAGATTATTCTGTATTCTGAAGGAACGTCTTGTTAGAAGCACGCTGACCAGTGCAATATCGCCAAAATCGACAAACCCAGAGATTACTGACTCCTCACGCTGCAGGCGCCTGTGAATGTTGCAATTGAAATTGACTGCTTCATGTTGCTGATGAACCTAATCATGTTGCTCATGACTGCCCATTCTGTCCGTCCCAAACGTCTCCAACCATCAACTCACCTGCTTCATGCTGTCTTGTATGTGAACTTCCACACTCTCCAGATGGATCCACTCGATTTAGAGTGATCCTCTCTAGGCGTCTCTAGTGCTGCAATCCTACCACTAGCAGCGAAAAAGGTTCAAAGGTTATGCGCTGAACTGCCCAGCACCCTTGACTCTTGCAGGAAACGGCAGCATGTACTCTGCGGTAGAGTTGCCGCATCGTTTGCAGATTGAAAATGTACAATTTGACCACTTCCAAAACATCAGATCAAACAGTGTTCCCTCCGCCAAATCTCCATGGGTTTCTTCATTCAATGAGCACAGCTGTCTAGATTTTGTGAGCCCGCGCAGGGACAGATAACAATCGGGTCCATGGTCTCAGATGTTGGCTTCCATGCCATTTTCCAGAATAGCGAGCTCGCAATTCGTGGTAGAGAGATGCAAAGAGGCGCCGAGAAATGGTTCTAGCCAACGCGGATCCCTACCACTCGTAGTGCTGGCCTCCCGATGAGGGGCTGATAGCGAGGATTTTCCGGATTTTCGTCAATCCCTTCTAGGATGTTTCGCCGGATGATTAATCAGAGTATCCGCAGTGATGTCGAGGTTTCCATCTAGCAAAGTTCTTTTTTCCTTTCTTATCCTCCTGCTTGCTTACTGGGTTGTATTCGTTCCCCAACTTCGTGACGGTGTTCGATCCTTCTTTTCGACTGCCGAAAAAGAAGTCGATTCTGGCCCAATAACCAGAAGATCGATGTGCTTGTCCGTCCAAATGAAAGAGCTCTACACACTCAATGTAGCTTGCCATAGTTGTACATCTATCCCACGAGTCTGGAACATCATGTTAGGCAGAGCACCTTTAAATTCTGAGTGGTAGTTTGGGGCCAGACAAGCATGCGAAGCTGCAATGCACGCAGCACAGTAGGTACTTCGGCAGCGAGCGCGGTGCAGTGCAGTAACCTCACAGCGATCAAGCGTGGAAAGGCCGGAACGTAAACGCACGCGCAAACTTCTTTTCCCCGATTTGTTGAGGTTTGGCTGCCGCTGCTGTGCAGAAGTCGTTGGATGAACGCAATGTGGGTTACGATGGAGCTTCCTTTGGTGGCAAAAAGCTGGAGTGCAGAAGAGAGCAATAATCTGTGTATATTTGAAGCGGCTATCATCTGTACTGTGAGATTTGATCTTCTTCTCAGACGCTGGATTGCAAAGTTTAAATGACGCACAGTGCTTTGGTTTGACTGATCTAAGCGCGATCGAACTTCTGGGGTTTCTGGTACTGTAGGAAGGAGTTTGTGCATCTCCCATCCAGGAAACTTGAGTATTCAATCTACAATTCCTCCAGTGAGGAGGAGTACTTGCGGCACTCGACACATTGTGAAGATATGCAAGGTTTTTTCCGATCTCGAAGCATTTGTCGTTCCCTTCCGTGCGCCTTGGGAGAACTCTCTTGAACACTCTGTCAGACTCGATTCTGGATGAAATATCTACTCATTGCTTCCCGTCTCACAACAGCCAATCGTCAACGTGGATAATTCTCACAATCAATCCACATTGTATCCCTTAGTTCCTTTGCTCCGACTTGTTTGTGTGCCGAGATGGAGTAGCATCTGTGGGTGTAGTTAAACTGTTGGAAATATACGTATCAAGACTGTGGAGCGCTTGTGGGAATTATCATTCTTTCCCTTCAGCGGGGCGTCGTTGGAAAAGTTTCTTCACCAATTTCGTTAGTATTGGCAAGCCTTCGAGCTACGAACGTTTCCTGTTCAAAATAGATTCTTGGTGGCTGCATAGGAGATCTCTTCACTCATCACCCAATATAAAATAAACATGCGGTAGAAACATGCAGCGAACGCCGAAGACGGGTAGAATTCGGCAAGAATGCGGTTAGAATTTAAGAGGCATCATGTGTTGAGCCGCCATGCCGTTCGCTGTAATCGACCACCCCCACCCAAACGCCTGAGTACTTGCGCAAACATTCAGAAGTATTGTGACCTTCACTTGCCATCAGAGTGTCTTACACTTCTTAGCACTTGCCAATCAGAGATGTCTTGGATTTCTCCCTGATTGGTGGTGTCTAGCCCTGGAATCGTGGACGAACACGACTGGATGACAAAAGACTACGAAGAAAGCAAGCCCGTTGTCAAACTTCTCGCCAATATCAAACCCGCCATCCAAGGCTTTCTTTCCACCTGCCACAAGTGGAACATTGGCTTTTCTGAAGAGGTGTCATTGTGTGAGGTTACACACCCTTCCCTTGCCACAATATATTTGATGTTGGTGAGAAGCAAGGGAACTTCGACGGAGCTTGAGCACAGTCTCTGAGACGGCAGAGGCTTGCTTTTCGCAAAACAAATATGTGTTCCTGCGTCAAGTTCGTCAAGCTCAGGTGACGGAAAGCTCTAGCCACTCTTTTGAGAACTGATATGTAGATTCCACTGAGCGGCTGGGTGGTTTCATGGACTTTGGTTCCCACGATGCTTCTGAATAAGATATTTTATCTCAGGCGTCGTCGTTCAAGAATCAAAACATGTGATAATCGCACATCGGACTACGAAAATGGATCAGAAGGTTAGCTCGTGCTCCATGGTGCGGAAGCAAGCAATGATCCTCGCGGCAAGTCACGGATCTGATCTGCGGTCCACGGACATCTGGTCTTCCCAATGGAAATCCGAACCGAAGCTTCGATACTTCCTCCTCATTTTGACTTCTTCATCTCTATTCCAATCGTTCTCGCCAGATCAAACGCTTCCTATTCTTAATTTGATCTACCAGATCATTCTGGGAAAATGATATGACCACGATTTGATGCTCCTCGGATTCATTGGCAATACGTGCCCCACGTATTTCAGGTTAGTTCACCGCCTCCAGGCCACCCTTGACTCCCAAGCCCTTTCTCTTCTTTTATGGCCCCCTTGCAACGGTCCCTGCTTTGTTTTCGAGACATTCCCCGGAGCATCAAATCGTGGTCATATCATTTTCCCAGAATGATCTGGTAGATCAAATTAAGAATAGGAAGCGTTTCATCTGGCGAGAACGAATTTGGAATAGAGATGAAGAAGTCAAAATGAGGAGGAAGTATCGAAGCTTCGGTTCGGATTTCCATTGGGAAGACCAGATGTCCAGTGGACCGCAGATCAGATCCGTGACTTGCCGCGAGGATCATTGCTTGCTTCCGCACCATGGAGCACGAGCTAACCTTCTGATCCATTTTCGTAGTCCGATGTGCGATTATCACATGTTTTGATTCTTGAACGACGACGCCTGAGATAAAATATCTTATTCAGAAGCATCGTGGGAACCAAAGTCCATGAAAACCACCCAGCCGCTCAGTGGAATCTACATATCAGTTCTCAAAAGAGTGGCTAGAGCTTTCCGTCACCTGAGCTTGACGAACTTGACGCAGGAACACATATTTGTTTTGCGAAAAGCAAGCCTCTGCCGTCTCAGAGACTGTGCTCAAGCTCCGTCGAAGTTCCCTTGCTTCTCACCAACATCAAATATATTGTGGCAAGGGAAGGGTGTGTAACCTCACACAATGACACCTCTTCAGAAAAGCCAATGTTCCACTTGTGGCAGGTGGAAAGAAAGCCTTGGATGGCGGGTTTGATATTGGCGAGAAGTTTGACAACGGGCTTGCTTTCTTCGTAGTCTTTTGTCATCCAGTCGTGTTCGTCCACGATTCCAGGGCTAGACACCACCAATCAGGGAGAAATCCAAGACATCTCTGATTGGCAAGTGCTAAGAAGTGTAAGACACTCTGATGGCAAGTGAAGGTCACAATACTTCTGAATGTTTGCGCAAGTACTCAGGCGTTTGGGTGGGGGTGGTCGATTACAGCGAACGGCATGGCGGCTCAACACATGATGCCTCTTAAATTCTAACCGCATTCTTGCCGAATTCTACCCGTCTTCGGCGTTCGCTGCATGTTTCTACCGCATGTTTATTTTATATTGGGTGATGAGTGAAGAGATCTCCTATGCAGCCACCAAGAATCTATTTTGAACAGGAAACGTTCGTAGCTCGAAGGCTTGCCAATACTAACGAAATTGGTGAAGAAACTTTTCCAACGACGCCCCGCTGAAGGGAAAGAATGATAATTCCCACAAGCGCTCCACAGTCTTGATACGTATATTTCCAACAGTTTAACTACACCCACAGATGCTACTCCATCTCGGCACACAAACAAGTCGGAGCAAAGGAACTAAGGGATACAATGTGGATTGATTGTGAGAATTATCCACGTTGACGATTGGCTGTTGTGAGACGGGAAGCAATGAGTAGATATTTCATCCAGAATCGAGTCTGACAGAGTGTTCAAGAGAGTTCTCCCAAGGCGCACGGAAGGGAACGACAAATGCTTCGAGATCGGAAAAAACCTTGCATATCTTCACAATGTGTCGAGTGCCGCAAGTACTCCTCCTCACTGGAGGAATTGTAGATTGAATACTCAAGTTTCCTGGATGGGAGATGCACAAACTCCTTCCTACAGTACCAGAAACCCCAGAAGTTCGATCGCGCTTAGATCAGTCAAACCAAAGCACTGTGCGTCATTTAAACTTTGCAATCCAGCGTCTGAGAAGAAGATCAAATCTCACAGTACAGATGATAGCCGCTTCAAATATACACAGATTATTGCTCTCTTCTGCACTCCAGCTTTTTGCCACCAAAGGAAGCTCCATCGTAACCCACATTGCGTTCATCCAACGACTTCTGCACAGCAGCGGCAGCCAAACCTCAACAAATCGGGGAAAAGAAGTTTGCGCGTGCGTTTACGTTCCGGCCTTTCCACGCTTGATCGCTGTGAGGTTACTGCACTGCACCGCGCTCGCTGCCGAAGTACCTACTGTGCTGCGTGCATTGCAGCTTCGCATGCTTGTCTGGCCCCAAACTACCACTCAGAATTTAAAGGTGCTCTGCCTAACATGATGTTCCAGACTCGTGGGATAGATGTACAACTATGGCAAGCTACATTGAGTGTGTAGAGCTCTTTCATTTGGACGGACAAGCACATCGATCTTCTGGTTATTGGGCCAGAATCGACTTCTTTTTCGGCAGTCGAAAAGAAGGATCGAACACCGTCACGAAGTTGGGGAACGAATACAACCCAGTAAGCAAGCAGGAGGATAAGAAAGGAAAAAAGAACTTTGCTAGATGGAAACCTCGACATCACTGCGGATACTCTGATTAATCATCCGGCGAAACATCCTAGAAGGGATTGACGAAAATCCGGAAAATCCTCGCTATCAGCCCCTCATCGGGAGGCCAGCACTACGAGTGGTAGGGATCCGCGTTGGCTAGAACCATTTCTCGGCGCCTCTTTTGCATCTCTCTACCACGAATTGCGAGCTCGCTATTCTGGAAAATGGCATGGAAGCCAACATCTGAGACCATTAGGACCCGATTGTTATCTGTCCCTGCGCGGGCTCACAAAATCTGAGACGGCTGTGCTCATTGAATGAAACCCATGGAGATTTGGCGGAGGGAACACTGTTTGATCTGATGTTTTGGAAGTGGTCAAATTGTACATTTTCAATCTGCAAACGATGCGGCAACTCTACCGCAGAGTACATGCTGCCGTTTCCTGCAAGAGTCAAGGGTGCTGGGCAGTTCAGCGCATAACCTTTGAACCTTTTTCGCTGCTAGTGGTAGGATTGCAGCACACTAGACGACGCCTAGAGAGGATCACTCTAAATCGAGTGGATCCATCTGGAGAGTGTGGAAGTTCACATACAAGACAGCATGAAGCAGGTGAGTTGATGGTTGGAGACGTTTGGGACGGACAGAATGGGCAGTCATGAGCAACATGATTAGGTTCATCAGCAACATGAAGCAGTCAATTTCAAATACAGGCGAACATTCACAGGCGCCTGCAGCGTGAGGAGTCAGTAATCTCTGGGTTTGTCGATTTTGGCGATATTGCACTGGTCAGCGTGCTTCTAACAAGACGTTCCTTCAGAATACAGAATAATCTCCCCATCCGTAATGTATGGGGTTGGCGCAAGATTTGTGTACTTCGTACTGTAAGGTTATGAATCGGATGTATCACCGTTAATGCTCTCAACCAAAGATCGGTCCAACGCTAGACCAAGGTTCAGGCCGGCCTCTCCGCTATCTACGATTGCCCTTCTGCGTGGTCGGTTATCGTCTACCACAACACCAAGGGCATTGTTTGCTCTTGCACTCCCCGCGTTACTAATGAGAATGGCACAGTCACGGGTAACTTGCCAGAATGGCCGGCAGAAGACGATTGGCATGGGCAGAGGGGGACCTGCTGAGTTGCCGTGATTGGGCATGCCGGTCGGTGGTTGGAAGGAAGAGGAGAAGAGCAGGGCAGGACAGGCAATAAAGATTGTACATGTTGCAGTTTTTTACAGGTGGCTGGTGGGGGGAACGTCCACGAATCGTCTAAGTCGTCTCAAGCTTTCCGGAGAAGCCCCCGCTCAGATGTTTATTCAAACAAGGAACCCTCAAGCCATCCACAGACACCGCCGCACAACCATACTCCGTACCGCGCTTCATCTCTATCAAGGTTTGATCAGAATCTTTCCAGCTTCAAGCTCCAAAGATTTCGCCGCGCGGGCAAGTAGACTTCGAACATGTTTACACCTTTCCGGAGGTTTTCACGGAGTTCTTCCTCGCTAAGCCAGCCAGTCAACAAGGCTCGTCTTAATGGCCCAAAAGCCTCTTGTTTATTGACACACCCCGTTCTGCGCCCATCCCACCTTCAGTGTCCGTCTCCGACCAGATCCCTACTGGTTTTGCTACAGGGAACTAGCTCCAAGAAACGGCCGTGGTGCTAGGGAGGGAAGGGCTTTTTGGGGGATAGTGAGAGTGGGAAGCGAAGGGGTGTGGGTGGTGATGGTGCTCCATTGCTGGATAAGCTGGGGTGGTGTGCGCCAATCGCTCGCTGTATTTGCTGCTTGGGTCATGGTCGTGCTGGCCGCCTTCCTTGTCTGTTTCTGCCCTTTTTGCTTTCCACTGTCCAACCTCCAGCACATCTCCACCCACCCTCTCACCCACCGAGCCACCCCCCTCGACCACGCTACCTCCCTGGTAACGCGACCGCGGCTCGCGCTCCTTACGCCTACTGCCTCTCTCCCTACACTCTCACTTTGTCCCAACTAGGTCACTAAAGTCTTGTTAGTTCTTGTTAGAAACTTGTTCGACTTGTTAGACTTTCTCCCCAACCTCCTCCTCCTCTCTTCATCCCTGGTCATTTGCAACACCAACTTCCAGCTCTCCTCTCCCCTTCTCTCCAACCACCCGACTTGTTCATCTTCTTTGGGTTTGTTGGAAAAGAAAAGGCACGGGAACAGAACAGCTGATCTGGTCGGTCGTGGCTCTAGGGGTTCCTCTCCCTCCATCCTTCCCCATCTTCATCTCCTCTCCGATTGATGCTTCTCATTCTCTCTGCAGCGCTGATTATTGTACCTGCATTAGAGGAGGAAGAAAGAACGACGAGCACGCTCAACGGATTCTTCATCTCTCACCACATAGCATCTGATCAACTGCACGCTTTTGCCGCTGCCCAATCCCCACCGCCAAACGATTATTCACGATCCTCACGAAACCCTTCTGACGACCATTCCCCAGCACACCCTCGAAGCACGGTTCAGATCTCTCTGCGCAGCGATACTAAAGCACAAGCACACCTGCAGCCTCGCGAAACCACCGTCCATTCTGTGGTGGAGGTTCAATCGCACTTCCAATTGCTGGCTGAATCTTCTTTTACGCAGTCGCCCATTTAACGACCCTCCACGATCTACACGTCTTGACTGCTTTCAAGCCAATTTTTTTGAAGACAATTAACGAAATCTGTTGAAGCTCATGCATCATCTGTTCCTCACGACCCCAATAACGACTTCCCAATTGCACTCGTTGTAGAGCATCACCTATCCCCCATCAACCGTCGATATTCAGCACACAATTTCCATATCCATATCTTTCATCTCTGCACGTTCGCAACCTCCCGCTGCAAGTACGTTCCTGCCAAGAATTGACTGTCGTTCTCTTGCGCAGCTCCTTGCCAAACGATTGCTCGTTGTAGCATTGAGACCTCGGACCCTTCACAGGTCGCCCTTGCTCTCCCGTCCAACTCGGACTTGATCCCCCAAACCGATAAGCTGGATCTTCCGTCGATATCGCAAGTGCAGACCCGGGGACACTCAGACGTGCCTTACTACAATCACCACGCTGCCCAACGACCGTTGTATGCGAACGAAAGGTTGCCTTCGCTCGCTCTGCCACAACCACCGCAGCAGGCATATTCCGCGTCCGGCACTACGTCGCCCCGGGTTGGATCACTTGCTTCCCTTAGTTCCTCGTCTGTCTTGAACAGCAGCGGTTCTTCCCACTCGTCTTTCACAACAGCAAGCTCTTCGAACGGACCAAAAACTCCTTCGCCAACTTTGCCTGCCAACGTCGGCCTGCCTATTCCCCTCGCACAACCGTCTCCATACAGCAACATTTCGCCCTCAGGAACTGCATATCCATACAGTCAAGAATCCTACCCTTCCAACATGAACCACGGTCCACAGGATATGTATTATCCATCGCACATGTCAGCTGGCCAGCCACCAGCTCCCCAGACAGTCACGTCTGGCGGCATGGGACATTATCCACAGCAACACCAGCAGCCACCATTACTGCAACCTGGTCCTGCGCAGTATGCTCCTGCCCCAGGACCATACAACCAATACCCATACTCCAACGGTCTGACATCACCACAATCTAATGGCCACCAAGTACCTGGGTCAATGGGATCTCAGACTACTGTTCTTCCTCTTCCAGCTATGGCTTCGCAGCCAATGCAAGGTCAAGGTTATCAGCAGCAACAACAGGGCTTTGATACCACTGGTCAAGTTGCACCTCCCGGGATGAAGCCAAGAGTCACTGCGACTTTATGGGAGGATGAAGGTAGCCTGTGTTTCCAAGTCGAGGCAAAAGGCGTATGCGTCGCAAGACGAGAGGGTAGGAAAATCCCGGACCATTTCCCCCCCACATTTACTGACAAAAATTGAAGATAACCACATGATCAATGGCACAAAACTTTTGAATGTCGCAGGTATGACTAGAGGAAGAAGAGATGGAATTCTGAAGAGCGAGAAAATGAGACATGTTGTGAAAATTGGGCCAATGCACTTAAAGGGTGTATGGTAAGTTGAACATTGTCTTTTCCCCTACAAAATCAGCCTAACAACAACCAGGATTCCATTTGAGAGAGCTTTGGACTTTGCCAACAAGGAGAAGATCACCGAATTGCTTTATCCATTGTTTGTACACAACATTGGGGCGTTGTTGTATCACCCAACAAACCAGACACGCACAAATCAAGTCATGGCCGCCGCTGAGCGCCGGAAGCAAGAACAGAACCAGATCAGGAACACTCAAGCTCCTGGTTTGCCATCTCTTCACCAACACCACCATCATTCGATGAACAGCTCAATTGGAGGACATCTTCCAGGCCCAAGCCCTCAGCACTCGATTGCCCCTCACCCGAATGCTGGACGACCTGGACTTGATCGTGCGCACACTTTCCCAACTCCTCCAACCAGCGCGTCAAGCGTGATGGGCAGCATGGGCAGCTCTGATGGAAACTTCCAATGGGGTAATCAAGGTAATAACATGGGTGGCCAAGGTACGAATCCCTTGTCAATTGACACTGGATTGAGTAACGCTCGCTCAATGCCAACCACCCCAGCAACCACTCCTCCTGGGACTTCGATCCAAAGCATGCAGCAATATCAGAGTTCCCAGCCATATGATACATCTCGCCAGATGTATTCCGCACCTCCTCCTCAGCAAAATACGTACCCCCCACTTGCCACCTCGGATCCAAACATGAGGCAGTACTCGCAATCAAATGCGTACATCAAGAACGAAATGGGTCCTCCTCTTGCGAGAGCCCCGGGAAGTGAGGCTGATCACCATGATTCCAAGGACTCCAATGGTATGCTTCACCACAACCAAGGTCAAGGGCAAGTCAGTCACGGTCATGAAGACGAGGCTGACCATGAGCACGATGCGGAGTACACTCATGGCAACCCTTCAAACTATGATGCCAACCGAGCGCCATACAACTACACAAACGCTCCCCCAGTCGGATCCTTGAACGGAGAGCACGCACACCTCTCTCCCGAAATGACTGGATCTCCAAATCACCCTGCTTCCGGACGGGCCACTCCAAGAACCGCCTCTGCCCCTCAACCATACTACGCACAACAACAGCAAGGAGGCTACAACACACCTCCACGAGTTCAACAACCACCATCGAGTAATTTATATAATGTAATGAGTAGCGAGCGCGGGACTGCCAACGGTGCCAATGGTGATGTTTATGGATCGCAACCAGACCTCGGTGGACCACTGCCTAACGTCTATGGCACTCAACAGCCAGTGATGAATGGAACACTTCCGAGCAACAAACGCGGACGAGATGACGAGGAAGATGCCCGCCCTTCCAGCAGAGGACCAGTTGATGGTGGTTTGAAACGCCGCAAGACACTGACTGCTCGAGAAGGCTCAGTATCCGGACCGTCATACGATCCATCGCTGAACCGAGCGCGAACCGCCATCACACAACGACGATGATGTGCCTTTTGAGGCGCCCAGAGGCTTTTCGCCATTCTTTTCTCTCATAACAGACAAGACCCCCTCTGTCACTGAGTAGATTTGCCATCCAATGGCAAGTTATTTTTCCCCATAACCTGTTCAAAAACCTCCACCACCACACTCATTAAGAACGAAAAATATTTCTTTAGCACCATTCACGATTGTTCTTGTATTCAGCCGGACACTCTGCATTCGGTACTATTATTCCACTTCAGATGAACGATGAGTTATGACTTTGATTTTTCGATGATTTGAAATGGGCCTTTTAATGGAGGGCTCTGATCACGGAAGTAAACGATTTTACGCTTTGCGATGAGAGGGAGAATAATCAAACGACGAAAAGCCGACGATCCCAAAAGATGCACATGCAAGCGAGCGAAGTGGAGGCAGAGATGGAAAAATGCTTGTTATGATCCCCAAGCGCGTTGGAAAGTGGACCAAAGAAGTCAGAAATGATAGCCTTGTGTTTCTTTCCAACCCATCAATTTTTTTGGACAGAGATATTGGAATGTGTTATTTTTGGGAGTTGTTTGTTTTGGTTCATTTGTTCATTTCATTTGCAGTTTTCCTCGGCCGACTTTTTCCTTGATGACGACGATTATGACTTCTCTTTCTATCACGTTGGTTCCAGCCTTTTGCTGTTGGCTGGCTCCTCGACTTCTCGCCATCTAATCCCTCTGCTTTGCGAAAACAAAACAAACTTGAAGGTTTTTTCTCATCTGTAAGAAACTGGAAGGAACACAAACGACTTTACGAACAGAGGATTAAAAGCTTTTCCAACTTTGGGGGGTTTTTGGGACATTGAAAAATCCCGGGAAAAACGTTCCTATTTGCAAAAAGATATTACTTCAAATTAATACCTAGCTAGCGATGTTGACTATGATGTATGGTATGGTTTCCATTGGCTTTAGCTTAGGTATTCAAATGATAGATGTTTGCTTGCTCTCTACATACGTACCTTACCTTTACCTACCTTACTACAAAGTATTACCTATCTCTAACTGCATTTTTCCAGCACATTTCCAATCGTGACTTTCCATGAGTTTTGTGATATCTTGGCAACAATTTTCCCTCGTTCAACTTTTCGCTCGCGCCCAGTATTGACGCGACCCGTTTGTTTGTTTACATTTCAACAAATATCAACGTCAACATCATTCTCATCCTCACCCTCAAATGATCGTTGTCATCGTAGATACTGTACCTTGCACATACCATCCATCTATCCATCCTCGCATGCATCATCGTCATTGTACATACAAAATTCCCTAAAAGCCACGAGGGAGGCTCAGAGGAGGCTGGGAAGCTAGGAGGCTTAAATAAGATTTTTTCTCTCTCACCCTCCCCTGCCTCTTTCTTGCATTTGCCTTGAATCCTTAAAATTCAATTCTCCATCACCTCCGAGATCATCACAACGTGGGGCTAAGCGAGAGACATTACGATACGATACTGTATCATATCTTAGACATACTGTACCTTCCTGGGTGGAGAGGAGGCTGGGTAGGGAACCGAGGAAAGGGGTGGTCGGTCAGATCGATCAATGTCGGATCCAAGAAAGGTCTTAAACAACCATAAAACATGCATAAATTCAACATAATTGGAAGTGCATATGATATGCTCTTTGCTTTTTTGTTTTGTGTAAGATGCATGCAGCTGATGCAGACTGTGTCATAGCACATCTCTTGCATAGGTGATGGATGTACCTCCGTTGGGTCAAGGATAGATTTGTCGGGATTTATGATTCTCTTGTGCATAAGATCGTGTTATGTATGAGATATATCTTCTGCGTTTCATTAAGTAAGTAAAGTTACCTTTGCATGTAGTTGTATGGTACTATGTATGTGTGTATGATTGCTTCTTCGTTCGATGCCCGATGTGAGACCTACTTCTCGTATTATTGTGCTATTATGTTATGGTAGTATTGTAGGATTTGTAGTAGCTGGGGGTCTCAGAGTGGGTGTATTGAAGCATCATCATTGATAATTGTCGGTTTTTGTACGCAGTATAGGATGGAAGAAAGGGGGAATGAGATTGGGAAGATATTTTCTGTTGAGGTTGGACGACGGACACTCTCGTGCATGCATGAGAAATTGGAAATTTGGATAAGGAGGTGGTTGATTCATGAAGCTGTTTGGAAATGTATATTTTTTGATGAAGGTTTGTGAGATGAGAGGGAAACGAACAGGCTAGGTGTATATAGGAGGGTGTGTGTATAAGGGAGGATTTTGATGATAATTGTGATGCTTCTGTGGTATCCGTCATGAAGTTTTGAATCGGATTGGCAATCTTTCGAGTTTGAAAAAGCTGGTGTAGATTTAGAAGTATCACGATGTGATCCGGCCGACTCACTAGTAAGATCTATTCTGTGAGTGCATTCCCCGATAGACGCGACAGACGGGAAAAAAAGTAACTGATTTCATTAAGTCAATGATCTCCCATTCCATATAACGCCGTATCTGCAGCAGACTTTTCAATGTGCCTTTAAGAATGCCAACATCTGATCGAAAGCTTCCTTCTGAGCTGCCTTGATCTTAGCATCTTGGTACTCGCCTACAACTCCAAATCCGTGAGGTACACCGGAGTAAGTCTTGAAGTCGCTCTCCACACTGGTCTCTTTCAAGACTTTCTCTCCATGCTCTTTCACGTCGTCAGCGAAGAGTTGGTCGTTTTCGACACAGACGAAGACTAATGGCGATTTAGTCCCCTCAAAGTCCTCTTTCGTGACTAATGTTGCGTGTGCAATTGCTCCAGCTTTAATATATGGTCCCTTGGTGGACGGTCCTGCTTCCTCGTCCTTGGGTGCTTGTTGAATCCATCCTCCTGCAACCTCACTCTTCTCGCCCGCGAGCAGTAAAGTCATACGTCCACCAAAACAGTAACCCACAGAGTATATGCCACCTCCATTTGCGACGGCATCTGCGAACTCGTCCTTGGCAGCCTCAATCACCTTGTGAAGAATCGGTAGCACTTTCTCGGGTGTCTGTCTGGCTAGCCACATATCAATCAAGAATGATTTGGCAGTCTCTGCCGCACGCATCTTGATTTGTTCAAGGATGGACGCATCTTTTTCTTCTTCGTATGTGGCTGATCCTGGTAATGGATCGCTCCCAAACATATCTGGCATCACAACTAAGAACCCCTCTTTCGCGAAGTGATCTGCTTGAATCTGATTGTTATCCGAGTGAAGACCAGTGGCCCCAGTCAGAAGAAGGAGGAGTTTCGAGGGAGTATGCGGATAGTTGGCAGGTTTCGATATGTAGACGTCGACTCCATCGAGCTGGCTCATCTCCCCAGAGCTTCCTACTCCGAAAGCTTGGATGCATCAGCATTCTGCGGCTTTGTTTCTGGATCGCAGAACTTACGAGTTGGTCGATCGGTGACACAATGCTCCTACAAGATATTAGCCATGGATTCGATAATATTGTTTATAGAATTTACCCCTAGACTTGCGCCGGTTTGAGCTGGAGTATCACCTGGGAAGAGGCTCCCTTCTGCTGGTGGTGCTTCCTTCTTTGTATCCTCGGCAGCATCGTTCTCGGGAGCTTTTGTTGCAATCTCGGGCTCTGCCATGGTTGATTGTGTAGTTCTGTTGATCTAATGTGATGTGATTTGGAAGAAGTTGATATAGTCGTAGTTGACAAAGAAGTTCAATGTTGAGGTTGGAATGGAGTGAGCTGCATGCGTTCCTTGTTCCACAGAATACGTACCTCGCTCCTTACGTACTCGGCGCGAATGGAGGGGTTTTGGAGGGGTGAGCGGCAGCCTCAGGCCGTAACACACTTTACGCCAGAATGCCTAAGAGATCTCGACGCGTCTCATCGCGACTGACATTCTATATAATCAACAACCATCTCGCCACCAACACAAACCTGTCGCACATCCCCTTCTCTTCCCTCCTGAACCCCATAAACACATATTGAGATAGTACAAGATGGAGGCAGCCAGAGCATTGATCTCCCAGGGCTCCTTGGAGTAAGAAACTCCCCGTCCGCCGTCTCGTTTATCTTCCTAGCTAATTGTGTTATAGTGCCATCTTCAATGACCCTCGACGTTTGGAACGAGATTTCCCTGTGCCAGTATGCCAGTGTGTGCAGATTAAGACCCTTGGAGGTTCTGGTGGCGACGTACCGGAAAGATTCAGACTAGTTTTGAGTGATGTGAAGAACTTTGTGCAGAGCATGCTTTCAACGCGTAAATTACCCATATCTTTACAGACTATACTGTGGTGTTAATTCTTGCAGAGGCAAATCACGTCGTTCATGAGGGGAAACTTAAGAAGGGGTCGATCGTTCGTTTGAAGCAATATCAAGCAAATGCTGTCAAGGGCAAGAGGTATGTCCATGAGTCTGTATCGGCTCGTGTGGAAGCTAACAGGTGCAGAATTCTAATCATCGTTGATCTTGAAGTTATCGAGGGAACCGGCGAGCTCGAAAAGATTGGAGATCCTGTTGCTCTCACAGTCAAGGAGGAAGATGAGAAGCCCACAAACACGACGATCGCAGGTAATGGATTCTACGGAAATAAACCAGCAGCCGCGCCTGTTCCAGAGAGAACCCTTGCAACTCGAGGAGCACCTCCCACAAGCTCTGCATCGCACGCAAACATCTATCCTATTGAGGGCCTCTCCCCATACGCACACAAATGGACAATCAAGGCTCGCGTCACATCCAAATCCGATATCAAGACTTGGTCCAAGGCAAGTGGTAGCGGAAAGCTCTTTACAGTCAATCTTTTAGATGAGAGCGGCGAGATTAGAGCTACACTTTTCAACGATCAAGCCGATCAATACTACGACATCTTACAGGAGGGCTCCGTCTACTACATCTCAACACCATGTCGAGTAGCATTCGCAAAGAAACAATTCTCCAACTTAGCAAACGATTACGAACTCACCTTCGAAGCGCAGACACAAGTTGAGAAGGCAGAAGATCAACAGAATGTTCCTCAAGTTCGATACAATTTTACCACTGTTGAAGCCCTCCAAGAGATTGAAAAGGACTCTACAATTGATGTGATTGGTATCCTCAAGGAAGTCGGCCCAGTTGACACTATTGTGTCAAAAACCACACAAAAGCCATATGAGAAGAGAGATCTCACCATTGTTGACGATACTGGTTACTCAGTCAGGTTGACAGTATGGGGCAAGACCGCCAACTCCTTCGACGCAAATCCAGAATCCGTCATTGCTTTTAAAGGCGCCAAGGTAGGAGATTTTGGAGGACGTAACCTGAGTCTTCTCTCCTCCGGCTCCATGTCAGTCGATCCCGACATCCCCGAAGCCCACAAGATTAAAGGCTGGTACGACGCCCAAGGTCGCAACGGTCAATTCAACACTCACCAAGGCCTAGCCGGCGCTGGCGCAGCGGGCGGACGCACCAACGAATTCAAAACCCTCGCAGCCGTTCAAGATGAAGGACTCGGCATGGGCGAAAAACCAGATTACTTCTCCTCACGCGCGACCATCGTCTACATTAAACCCGAAACCTTCTCTTACCCCGCCTGTATGAACGAAGGCTGCAACAAAAAAGTCGAGCAGATGACAGACGGTTCATGGCACTGTGCCAAATGCGAAGTCAATCATCCCCGTCCGGATCATCGCTACATCATGAGCTTGAACGTGAATGATCACACGGCGCACATGTGGATGACGGCGTTTGATGATGTTGGAAGACAGATTATGGGCATGACTGCGAATGATCTGATGGCGTTGAAGGAGGGGGATGATCCTGCTGCCGCGGATCGTGCTTTTGAGGCCGCGAATTGCAAGATTATGAACTTTACTTGTCGTGCGAAGATGGATACTTTTGGGGAGCAGCAGAAGTGTGTACTCCCCGTTTTTTACCCCCCCCCCACTCTCTTCCATGCAAAGGAGTTCTGTGGCTAACTTGCTGTTTTTTTTAGAATCCGATACCAAATCACCAATGGTCACGCAATTGACTTTGCAACCGAGGCAAAGAAATTGGTGAATTTGTTGAAGCTTTATAACATTGATTAGAGCAGCTGCTACTTATGCAAATTGGTTGTGGTTTACTGTTTCCGTTTTACAATGAGAGATTGTTCTCGGAATATAGGAGGGAGAGAGGGAGGGAGGCCCTTTATGGTCGAGACTCATTATGATCTACTTGGGAAAAAAGTGGGAGTGCGGCTGTCTGTGTGCATCATACCTACTAACCACGGACGATGTTTATGTGGATGGACAGGTAGATGAATAGATCATGGTGTGAACGTGTAAAATGGACGGATGCATGGCTTGAGATGGCCATGGCCAAATAAATGATGCTATGGTACCTACTGTATTGAATGAGGGAGACAAGAAGCAGACAATAGTCAGACATTACTCCAAAAAGAGTAAAAACGTATTGAATAAATGAAGTCTTCATATGACAGTCTGTTAGTGAGGTCTGTTAGTGACCGAGTTACCAAGACACGGCTCAAGAGGCAGTGCTTGTAAATTTGAAGATAGTAGGTAGGTAGAATCTGCTGTATGGGATGGGTTTGGCATCTACGTAGCCATCAACAATAATGTATTTGCGTATGTACCTATATACCTTAGACACTTCCTCCCTCCAGACTCCCGTTGTGAACTGGGTTGACCAGCACAAATCTTTCACGTTCCCCTTTCACTCCCCTTCTCCCCACCCACCAAGCCAACTACCTACCTGCCTTTGGATATCCAATAAAAATCCAAGTCTAAGCCTATCTATCGATAAAACCTCCTCATATCAAAATTCTATATAGATACGAGGAAGAAAAAGGAACCAACGCCGGGTGTTGAACACATGCCCACCAAATAACGAGACCCAGAACAGCCCCCCAGAAATGAAAACACGTTGAATGTGTCCTTTATATAAATCCCATCGCTCCATTTTTGTATTTACTAACATGAAGAGAAGCAAATATGCTTTGTTGAATGTCGTGTTATGAAAAAGAGGAGATGGTAGAAGCAGACATGAAGAGGAGTGGTCTAGAAAAGACCATCGATTTCTCCTGTCTCGGTATCGACGTCTACGTTGAGGTATCCAGGGGCGGTTGGTAGACCGGGGATTGTTTGGATGTCTGCTGCGAGGGCATATCTAAACACAACATTAGCAGGGAGGAATATAAGTATGCCAAGGGGGAAGGAAAATATTTACAGATATCCAGCACCAGCAGCCAATCTCACGTCTCTAATCGGAACGGTGAAACCGGTTGGTGCACCCTTCAAGTTAGGATCATGAGACAAGGAGTACTGCGTCTTCGCAATACAGATCGGCAAGTTGCCAAAGCCTTGTTGTGTGTATGTATCCACCTTTTTTTGAGCGACCTCGCTAAACTCGACCTTATCGGCGCCATACATCTTCTGGCCAATTGCTTCAATGCGAGTCTGGACGTCACCGTCCAAGGTGTAGAGGAGCTTGAAGTTCTTCTCCTTCTCACTTGCGGCAATGACACCCTTGGCGAGGTCAACAGCTCCTTTACCACCTTCGGCCCAGTGATTGGCGGCGATTGCATCTTCGGCACCAGCGGCGATGGATTCTTCACGGATGACTTGGATTTCGGCTTCGGTGTCAGTCTCAAACTTGTTGATTGCTACGACGACTGGGACACCATAGGAGACAGCATTCTGAATGTGCTTTTTGAGGTTGACACAGCCTGCTCGAAGGATGTCGACGTTTTCTTCACGGTAGACTTTGTCGAGAGGAGCACCGGGAGCGATTGGTGGTCCACCACCGTGAACCTTCAAGGCTCGGACAGTAGCAACGACAACGACAACATCTGGAACAAGACCTGAGGATCGGCACTTGATATTGAAGAATCTCTCTCCACCCATGGTGAAGTCGAATCCAGCTTCGGTGATGACGAAACCGGCCTTCTCATTGTGGTTTTCATCGGCTTCGGTACCTGCAAGCTTCAATGCGAGCTTGTCTGCGAGGACAGAGCTTGCGCCGATACTGATGTTTGCAAATGGTCCAGCGTGGACGAACACTGGAGTGCCCTCCAGTGTTTGCATCAAGTTAGGCTTGATAGCATCCTTCATCAAGGCAGTCAAAGCACCACCAGCACCGAGATCATCACAAGTGACTGGATCACCACTTCTGGAAGATCCAATGACCATCTTACCCAAGCGTTCTCTCATGTAGTGCTGTTATCAGTACAGAACTCGTTTTAACCTTAGCAATACAT
>JBAMDN010000643.1:0-88051 GCA_037074945.1 Tetracladium marchalianum | reverse complement strand
AAATTGGCGCAGAGGATTATCAAGAATGCGTTCAATTTCCTGGCGAGCTTTAGTGGGAATATGGGTAGTGGGGTGGAGGTTGTGCCATTGAAGGCGTTTGAGGAGTGGTGGAGGAAGTTTGAGGGGAGGATCGTGAGGGATCCCGGGTTTCTGGAGAGAGAGGAGGATTGAGAGGGACTGAGTGAGAGGATGAAGCGGTTTTGAACAATCAGAGAATTAATGATCGTGGGAATGAAATGATGGAAAATGAAGTTCTTGGAAGAAGTGGTGAGATTAGAGAAGAAAGTCAAGGGGATAGACAGAGGGGTTCGAGCAATGGTGGGAGACTGACTTGCGACCGTGCATGTCCAAGGGAACAGAATGGGAATGCGAAAGACCTTCGAAAAATATCGGCGCAGCATGAAAATGCATAGGGTTACTATGATCATGTATCTGGAAAGAAAGATATCCCATAAAAATTGAGACTGCATTCAACGATTTCCCATAAAACATCTCCATGCAAAATTGTAATATGCTCAACAACACAATTGGGAAACACAACCCAATTTTTGAAATGACCAAAATTCGTTGAATGGCATGGCTAGGAAACATAAAACAACTGGAAAAGCCCAACAAACTTTCATAAAATGAACACAATTCGCGTCGAGCAAATGAGTTCCATGGCAAGTAATTCCTCCAGGACAACAATGACAGGCAACAGCAGCAAATGCCCACATCCACAAAATTCAACACAAAAAAAGTCAAAAAAGAAACAGGAAGCAAAACTCCTGGGCAACCCCGAGGGGGTGCCCATTAGAAAATCCCCGGCCGGTGGATTTTTGAAGACCGTTATTTGCGCAATTCGTGAAGCTTGGTCAGATTCGATAGTTTCGTACTCGGTTTTAATGTCGATCCGCTCCTTTATATTATATAGTATAATTATAAAACCCCCAGTTCCCTCTTATAGTATTATAGTATAGGTAGTATAGTTATAAAGTCCCCAGTTGCCACGTTAAGCCTTCAAGTGTCCCCTCTGATACAACGGTGTACCGCTGCGCCAACTGTACCGTTAGCGAAAGAGAACCGCATTTTTTGGATTTATATAGGTGTTAGGCCATAAGATTCAGCTAAGCGATTGGGTAGTGGGTCTGTATGGTTGCTATGGTGAAAGTGGTGAATGCTACGGAAGTTTGTTTACAGTTGGGAAAGGTGAGGTCTAATGTCACGAATATAAGATCATGAGAGTTCGACGCGAAGGATGGATAATGGCTGGGCAACGAACGCGTCATCGCCGCTGTATCTTTTGTGTACATCGGCAAGGGAAGTTTCACAAATTGGAATTCTGTTCAACATGATATCGCACCACGAAAAAGAGCTGTTTGGTTTATGACATTGGTGTTCACGGGTGGTTGCTGACGCAAGGTTTGGATTGATAAAACCAGAACAGCGCAGCGAGAAGTAGTGGGCTTCTTTAATACGGGTTGTGCTTTCCTAGTTTTATTCTGTTGATCTTTGGAGAAGCCCACGATCATGCTTGGTTGATGTTATGTCGGAAGGTGATGATGTTGCGTGGACAGTGCGGATGGAATTTCAGTCATGGCCAGACAACTTTCCATTTGTTTCAATGATATTTGGCTAGTGGAGAAGAAGATTATAAAGCTTGTTTGAAGTCTTAATATTCCGCCAAGCAAACAAGATGGAATGGAGTACTTTTGTTTCAGTAATACAAAGCATCCGTGAGTAAAGACATGATCTTGCTCAAAACACGAGAATGTATAGCCATGAATGAATTTTGTGACTAAGCCGTAATCAACAGGTATTCATAAACGCTCAGGTAATTATAGGCAAGTGTTCAGAGGTCAAATTGTGCCAAGAAGCAAATCGATCTGCTGCGATTCTCTCCTCTTATCACCGTAATTTCTATCTCTCGAATGATAGTAGGCTTATCTTTGTTCTACTTCAAGTCTACTTATGTACTTGATATTAGCTTTCCGAGGCATAGAATGTCTAAAATATGTCAGTTGTCATTAGGCGGACGGCTTAAATCGAGGACTTGCGCACTGCTCGAAGTTGCAACGCAAGACAATGCATAAACTGACCAAGTTGGAGACATCTCACTACAGTCACTATTTCTACTCTGCAACGTCTGTTATGAGATCGAGTTTTCGGGTATTTCCATACCTTCGTTCTTGAAGGAGGGCAGCCAAGCAAATGTCGCACACGTGACCGATGTACTATGTCGATTGATCAGGCTGAGAGTTGTCAACGTCAACCTCCTCATCAGTCAACACATCTGTATCATGAACTTTCATACCTTTTTGCTTTCAATGAGTCACTTATGTTTATATTATAGTTGGATTCACAAGTTTCCATTTCTAATCATTTCTTCCATTCCTAATATCCTCGTACTAAGCTGGATTCACTCTCGGGACACTCAGCGCGTCAATGTTTAAAGACCCCGTAAGCTTTCTGCTGGTTGAAAGTCTGGCTTAATTGACATTTTAATAGAAAATTTCCTCGCGTGGGCCTTCATTGAATGGCGGTATCAAGGGAGTCTTCCACAAGCTGATACACCGCGAGAAAGCTGGATCAAACCCACCTGTTGCAGCACAAACCACGAACGACAATGATGATGATAGCGAGAACTTCAAGATGGGTCAGCGGAGTATGTCAGAGATCTCATCTTACACATACATCGCGTCTGCCGGGGCACCTCCAGATCCATTTGTAGGACGCGATGAGGATCGCCGGCAGGAGCGCCTGACCAGCGAATATGAGAAATATTTCCTCCAGAAAGTCGGTGTACCACTCACTCCAGGACTTTGCGACTCTTGTTCTCGAATTGACTTTGATTCAATCTCTCAAAACCGAAAGGCTAGACTCGAAGGGTCTACCGCATTTACATTACTTGACGTTGGCATCATCAATGCCAGCTGGTCTGAACGAAGCTGTCGCTTTTGTAATTATCTGGCAACAATTTGGGAAGACAGCAAATCATATCTACGAAGCTCACAGCTATCCCTTGTGGTACTTTCTAGTCGCCACATCTCTCACTACTCTACGCATGTTCAATCTGGCAAAACGGATTACCATCAAAACATTTTGGTTCTCTCGCACCCACAACCGCGCCGAGTTTTCGAAGTTGACGAGACAATTTTAGACAACATTGACGTCGTCGGAGCGATTTTCCCCATCAAGAATAAATCCGACCCCAAGAAGTATCTGTCGGTACGATCTATCAGACAGGATCGGATAGATTTCACTGTCGTTCGTGAATGGATCCAAATTTGCAACAGGCATCATGGAAAGTGGTGTTGCAATTCCGAGACGCCCAATATTTCTGGATTCCAACTTCTCAACTGCAAAACCAGAAAATTGCAACCATTTTTTGCAGGAGCAAAGTTCATAGCGTTGAGCTACGTGTGGGGTTCAAATGTGGAGGAACAGATGATTCAGAACAAGGAAGAAGGCATTCCTGGTCTTCCACTGACAATCGAAGATGCTCTGAAGGTCACAATAGAGCTCGGATTTCAATACTTGTGGGTTGATCGATATTGTATACCACAGCTCGACAAAGCAGTTAAGCACGAACAAATTGCGAACATGGACCTGATCTACAACTGCGCCACCTTGACCATCATTGCGGCAGCCGGAAACAATTCGGCATTTGGATTACCAGGGGTCAGCAGTAGAAGCAGAGCATCGCAACCAAACATTACGATTGGTGATCTCAACACTGTCTCAACTCTTTCCAATCCAGTTCGAGATGTTCGGAATTCAGTTTGGATGGGTCGGGGCTGGACATATCAGGAAGCACTTCTATCTAAACGACGTCTGATCTTCACTCACAAACAGGTCTATTTCGAGTGTAGCGGAGGAACTTGTATCGAAACGATCACAGAGCCCACAAAATATACACACCAGAAAATTGATTTGACCGCGAACCGCGAGAAACACTACTTAAACTTTAGATCGGAACTGGATACCAGACACCGTCTCTTTCCCGCCGATTACTTGGGTCAGACGCACGAAGATCCATGGTTGATTCAGCATCGCATTGCAGAATATACCAGTCGGTCGTTAACTTTCGATTCTGATGCACTGAACGCGTTTCTCGGAGTTCTTCGACATTTCAAAAATACACAGACCTCCATCTCACATGTCTGGGGAGTCCCAGTTCTCTGGTCCTCTGACGGCTGGTCTCCTGTTGAGGGTTTTGCAACTGGGCTCTGTTGGATTGGATTCTTTCCTACATCTCAAGTTATCATTCGTCGTGCTGGTTTTCCAAGCTGGTCATGGGCTGGTTGGCAAATGCCAATTTCTCCCAAAAGTAATTTCTACCGATGTGGCTTCAAAACTCCGTACGAAATTCAAATTTCTTTTGAGGCGCAAGATGGCATGGTTCTGGACTGGGATACGTACCAAGCAAAACATCAAGACGTGCAACTATCGCCTTTCCTCCACATTGAAGCCTGGTCCGTGAAATGTCGACTGATATCGGCGACACACGTCACAGACAACACGGATGCCTCCCTTCGTCATTACTGGGAACTCAAGGTCGAAGGAAGCGAATGGACAATACATCGCGTAGTGATACATAGGTACTATTCCAACGAGGAATGGGCAGCTCGAAAGGACAGATCTTGGGATGTTATCATCATTGGGAATTCGGATAATCCTGTTTCATCATCATCACATCACTTCGAAGAGTCACCTCCCTTTGGACCTTTTCTGTTGATATTGGAGGACATGGGAGAATGGTATGAAAGGATTGGTTATTCGGATCTGGCTCATAGCGGACACGAGACCAGTGGGGAGGATCTTTCTGATCGAATTCCTGGGAAAGAGAGGAGGAGATTCAGGCTTGGCTAGCACAATGCTTCTAACTACCTCAATCTTGGGGGTTCTAAACGATAACACTGTAAAAGTCACTGCCCGAGCTTCTGAGCTTAAACCTAATGAGGCTTACAAAGTTGATGCTTCTTACCCAAACACTTTCGAGTGGTGTTACAGTTAGTGCATAAATTTGGGGGGGGGGGTGCTAGCCTGGGATACGCTCTTGATTGGTTGATTGTACGAACTACTTCGCCGGTTAGTTATCCACCATGCTGAGTACATTCTCCGTTTCTTTCTCATCACTTCAGCAACTTTCGAGCTAGTCTCACCTTATACTCGTAGCTAGTGGAGAAAGTAACGACAAACCAAAGGAGATAATGACAAAAGAGGGTATTGACGAGCCTACTTCTGGGGTCTATGATAATCCCCTCGACGATGAGCTGCCTCTTTTCGAGGTCGGTTATCCCCCAGCTCCCACTCGACATCTCTGCCAAGCTTGTCACACCATGCTGCATACTTTCAACTTCGCCTGGCCTAGGGAGCCTTCCGCCAAACCGGAGCTTCTCGATGAGCGGATGCGCCACAAGGTAGATCATCACAACTCATACAAAGATTTCAGACGTGCCGCCGAAGAACATTGCCACGTTTGCAACATAGTATGGAATAGCTTCCAGACGAATGTCTCAATGGATACTCTTACGGATCGTGATATGTCAATATCCATACATGCTTCGATGCAACAGAGTGCGAAAACAAAGAGACCAAAGACGGTATTCTTCCATTTGCTAAGAGAAAAGAAATATATAAGCACAGGTGCTAGAATCGACATAAAATATCAAGGTACAGTGCTTCTTCGCTGACAACCTCACCCCCTTTTTTTTCTGAATTTGCAGATATATGGATATTCCAGACTGCTGAGTACTCTTAATAGTGGATTGGAGTTTTGACTCTGCATTACCCATTTACGTGGGCGATACAACCAACTCGGCCGGCGCCTGGGACCATGTCTTCAAATGGCTTGAAGTATGCGTAAAGACACACACTCGTTGTGGAAATAATGACCCATCAGACTCATCCTCATCGTGGTATCCTACCAGATTACTAGACTTGGGAACCCATGATTCACCATGCTTACGTATTGTTGAGAAGGCAAGTACGAGTCTTTCCGGACCCTATCTAACACTGAGCCACTGCTGGGGAGAAAGCAATAATACAGAGTCGACTCGCGATACATTACCAGCGTACCTAAAACAAATATCAGCTCCCCTACAAAAGACATTTGACAACGCAGTCTCAGCGACGAGAAAATTGGGTGTTCGCTACCTTTGGATTGACAGTCTATGTATCATCCAAGACGATCCGGAAGATTGGCAAAGGGAGGCTTCGCAGATGGCTCAGGTTTATACGAACTCTCTGTGCAATCTAGCAGCCACTGCGTCTGAAAACAGTAGCGGCGGCTTATTTTACAATCGACCTGCCCTGACTACCTCGCCCAAGATGATACTTTCTCTGGAGGAGGGGAACACCGAAGAACACATGATGATAATTGACTCGGATCTTTTCCAGCGAGAGATTGGAATGGCACCTTTGAACAGCGTAAGTTTGTGATGATCGAGAATGCGTTATACATCCGAAATAACATTTTACAGCGAGCTTGGGTTCTCCAAGAGATGTTTTTAGCACCAAGAGTACTGCACTTTGGACAAAAGCAGCTATTCTGGGAGTGTAAAGAACTTTGTGCATGCGAATCTTCTCCAGATGGTATTCCAGAGGAAATGTCTTATTACTCGAGCAAAGCGAAAGCGTCAGCAGATCTGGCGACCGCCATGGCGGGAAGCGAGCAAGATTCCAGATTCAAATTTTGGAGTACGATGGTAAGCCGGTACACAGAGGCGCAATTGACATTCAAATCCGACAAGTTAATCGCTCTTGCTGGAATAGCGAAGTCTCTTCAGCCGATATTCAAAGATCATTATCTCGCTGGCTTGTGGAGGGAGCAGCTCGTTCAAGGTTTAGGGTGGTACACGAACACCAAAGTGAGTGCGAGGCAGTTCCAAGAAGTATACCGAGCGCCGAGTTGGTCGTGGATGAATGGTGACTGGGGCGTTGTTTTCCATGCTCCGGGCGTGGAGGGGCTTGTGATACAGCCGTTATTGAAGATCCTCGAAGCCCAGACCTTTTCAGATATTAACGACACATATATTGCAATTTCAGGAGGCTTCATCCTCGTCGAAGGACCATTGAATCGTTTAACCATTGAAGCTGAAGAGCAACGATATGGAGGGGGTTGGAGAGAGACGTCATGGGATCTGACCATCAGGTGGGACTTTACTCCTGACATGTCGGAAGACTTCTATATGTTGCCCCTTCATGTCTACTCCAGTGGGTATAGAAATTTTGAACCCGACCGGAGATATTATAAGCATTATGTGTTCTTGATTCTCAACCCAGTGAAGGAGAAGCCTGGCTCTTATCGTCGTATTGCTCTGGGGGAAAAGACCGTGATTAATGAGCGAAGTGAATATTTAGTGGTTCAAGAGACAGATGAAATGGCACCGTGTGAGGAATATCTTGGACGAGAACGAGGCCATAGAATCAAATTGTTGTGACCAGCCAGGGGCGTTACATTCAGTTGATGTATATAAGAGAGAATTGATGGGGGGTCGGCAGAAATAATAGTAGGAAGGACACTGAAAAGTGTTTTCTTGTTTCATGACTCTATTCTCAGGAGATTTGAGGCCATTATACAAATATCCACCCCCGCCGCCAGATTGCCAAAAAGCTTGCAAATTAGACTCGTCTATCACAGAAATGTGCATCAGAACGTTTTGATATCCACAAACTCCATCTAAAATCAACCACCCAGCCAAGCTATGCATAAAAAAGCAGATCGTAAAAATCGTCACCACGCCAGTTACTAAATCATTTCTTCACGAGAAGATAGACGTAATCGACTCTTAGGGGGGTGATCTTCTTGTAGGGACCATCCAACATCATCAAAAGTCCGCCGAACGAGACATACGCCTTGCTATAGACACAATCCAAATTAGCTTTTTTTTCTATGGTCTTTGTCAAATTACTGAAGGGAGAGAAAAATACGCACATATTCAGACTCTCAGCCGTATCCTCAAACTTATAGATTTTTCCATGACAAACATAGTCATACATGTCCGCCATAGTAGCCTCTCCAGTTGTAACGTCCCTCCATCCCTTTTCCTCCTTGCTGCCGTCCAGCGCCAAACTTGTCGCCAGGGCCACGGTAATGTTGTCGTTTACGAAGCAGGGGAAAAGTTCGGAATTGACGTCGAGGGTCATGTAGGTGCTCTTGTCTGAGCTGGAACATTTGATACGCGCGACTCGGTCGTATTTGGCATCATCAATTTCGGAGATGGTGAAAACCTCCTCGAAGAGAGTGGAGTCGCCTGTTGCTGTCATTGTAGCGTTCTATATGGGTATTGTATTGGAGGGGTTGTGTTGGTGGATTCGACTTTGGTAGCGAAATTGACGGGTGAGCTGGCGATATGGAAGATCCGAGAAGTTTGGGTATATTCTAGTAGATACCGAGGGATCTTTTGTATTCGCGACGGAATGGCTGAGTCTTTGTCTGGTGTTGTAGTAGGTGTTGCGCGCGAAGTTCATCTTGGGAATTTTGATGGCCGGCTAATCGGCAAATAGCACCAATGTTAGTCATTCAGAAGAGGAATTCAATTTTCAACTCTGATATTGAAATCTCACATTGATACATCACTCGTCTAACAGAATTTTGATATTGAATTGTGATTTTGATAGAATGTCTTTTCGCAAGAGGAACGTGGGAGTGGTCCAACCAGGAACTTTCGACAGCTCAACATCTAGTGATGGACCATCAGCAAAGCAACAGAATTCTCCGGGCACCAGGCCCTCTCCTTTGGATGGTCGACTGACAACATCTACTGGTACTAGATCTCTGGACGGGCTACTAGCTGGTCACTCTGGTCTGGTATTGGGTACATCTCTGCTTGTTGAGGAAAGTGGAACAACGGATTTTGGAGGAGCTCTATTAAGGTACTATGCAGCAGAGGGCGTGGTCCAAGGCCACCATGTCCATGTTCTGGGCATGAATGAAGCTTGGGGAAGAGAGTTGCCTGGCTTGACTGCCGGTGATGGAGTTTCAAAGCGGAAAGAAGAGAAAACGGCCACTGAAGACAAGATGAAAATTGCTTGGAGATATGAGAGATTGGGGGAATTTGGAGCGGGCTCAAGAGGTGTGCAATCCTTTGTATTTAGATTTATACAGGCAGTTCCAACTAACTTTGATGCTACAGACAGAAGTGTACCTCAACCAGGGGGGCCATCTGCTGGCCCTGCATCCATTTTCTGTCATGACTTTGATCTGAGCAAACGCTTGACTCTGCCGTCTCCTTCATTTATTCACTTCGTTCCCCTTCAGACTCGACCAAACTTCGACTTTTTGGATCAGGACACAACCAAATCCCCCTTCTCAGCCTTCCTTAGTCACTTAATATCGCAAATCTCCGTAACACCACCTTCAACCATCCATCGAGTCATCATCCCTAACATTCTCTCTCCAGCTTTGTACTCAGCTGAGGCATCCAGACCAGAGCACCTCCTTCAATTCCTACATGCACTTCGGGCTTTACTCAGGAAACACCCATCGCAGCTCACAGTAATTACAACGCTTCCTCTCACGCTACATCCAAGAAGCACCGGTTTGACGAGATGGATGGAACTCTTGAGCGATGGCGTTCTCGAGTTAGCCCCTTTTCCTTCCACAGCGATAGCGGTCAAAGCAGCACCAGGAGTATCAAGTATACAAGAAGAACCCCCACAAGGAATGTTCAAAATTCATCGATTGCCAGTCTTTCATGAGAAGGGCGGTGGAGGAGGCGAGGCAAGTGGATTTGGAGATGATTTGGCGTTTACTCTGAGTAGACGAAAGGGTTTGGTTATAAAGCCGTTCAGTTTGCCTCCGGTCGAGGGCGATACAGAAGCTCAGCAAGGTGGTGTGGAGCATGATCATGGGAAGGCGACCAAGGTTGATATTGAGTTTTGAGTGATGATTGCGGAGGAATGAATTGCTCATATGCCGACCGTTCGAAAGAATGACATGCTACTTCCATGTAGCGAACAATGATTCTTGAAAGACCTTACGAGCGACGATCAGAATCGAAAGAGCTTCTCGGGCTTTCTCCAAGCATATCTTCCATTTCAATTTGGTTCCAACCTCCAACTCCACTGGATGTCACCGTTCTGAAATAATTTCGATCAAACAATGCCTGTCGTGGGTTGATTGAACTACCAGACCTCCGGAGTCTGAAACTATCACCAAGGCATGAAGATAGTATCAACCATGCTATACCCGATGTTCCCGTATTAGCACACAGTTCTTCAGGAAACATGCAGAGGAAATATTATGAGAGTAGTGATTACCAATGAAAAGCACAATAACAACAGCGATAAAGCCTGTGAGAATCCATAAAGAAGGCATTTTGGTAGTAAAACGCCAATGAGATGAAAAAAATTAGAGATTGTGAGATAGTTGAGAAAGAGATGTTGGTCAAATTTCTGTGGTTTTGGGGAGCTCTCCCAAAGAAGCCTAGCGCTAACAGCTCCCACGCTAAGTTGAGACAACTTCAAAAAGCATTTGGCGACCTCCAAACTTTTTTTCTTCCTGCTCAAGAAAATCATAAAACAACAACAACACCACATCTTGGTGTCTAGTGCAAGCTTGAAGAAGAACGACTCTGAGGAAGCATCTCGAGTGATCCCTTCAATGCCTTGCACTTCTTCTGCATCATGGTAAGTAAGCAGCTGCTATATTTCCTCCCCCCGCCTTCTCATTCTGATGAAAAAAATTATCTGTCAATCCCCTGAAACCAGTTTACTGGAGATGATGTAACCTTAATTATTGTGTTATTTTCTGAATTGAGATTTTTCTCTGTGACTCTACACTGCCTCGTCTTTGTCGAGCTCAGCTAACTCGAGTTCAATGCAGACTTCCACACCAATGACTCACGAATCGGACTCTGTCCAGGAGCCCATTCCAATCTCTTTGATTGCAGGCCGATATTTGCTATTCGACGTGAACGTCGCTACTTACCTTCGCAGAACTTACCATATCCTCGGCGTTCTCATCGGGGGCATCCCACAGGTTCCGCAGCAGAACGTTTTCTTGGGTCTTCCCGTTGAGCTCCTCCCTGAGGAAGCAAGGCTTCTGGTCGAAAAGAACATTGCGTATATTATCGATGATACAACTTGGCACAGTTCAAATTTCAGCCTGCAAGGAGAGGATCGCCGGAGGTATATTGAGTCGCTCCAATCCCAAGGGCGGAATGCAAGGAAGGCTGCCGATGACGCTGCAAGAGAGAAGACAAAGCTTGCTCTGTCAAGACAGGCAATGAAGAAGGCTGGGCAGAAGGCGTCGCAAAATAAGGCCTCCGAAGAAATAGATTCCTCGCTCGATACATCATTATCGCTTGGAGAAGATTCCCAAGAGGCTTCCTTGTTCGGGGAAGAGCGTCCCTCTTCTCGCGCATCATCTACCATGCCGTCTGCTTCTAAGCCTGCCGAGCCCTTTCCCGTTACACCAACGGTCACGTATACCTCAACCGCCACGCCATTGGACACACCATCTCAACCGCTTCCAAAGGTTCCATCCTCGTATCCCCTTTTTGCTCATCTTCATTCTCGAAAATACTTCATGATGCCTGGGCTACGGTTTGGATGTGACTATAATGTTTATCCTGGTGACCCCCTTCGTTTTCACAGCCATTTCTTGGCTGTTGGATATGAATGGAATCAAGAGATTCCATTGCTAGACTTGATTGGTGGTGGTCGTTTGGGGACGGCTGTGAAGAAGGGTTTTCTCATTGGCGGGAAAGATACTTCGGATACAGCGGAGGAAGGAGATGGTGTCAGGACCTTCTGTATCGAGTGGGGAGGCATGTAAAATTTGGAGGAAGATGAGATAGTTTTCTAGAGGCTTAGCAAATGTGCATTCTTAATGCTTCAGTCACCCAATAACTATGGTCACGCTTAGTATTGAGCTTGTTCTTAGCCTGGTAAGCCAATTGAAGGCGTCAGCCAAATTAGATTGGTATTCGGAGGAATACTCAGTAGTGTGTAATGTAAGGCAAGAAGTTAAATATCTTGGACTGCCGAAGGTGGAAGAGAATATCGTACGTATTACGAGACTAATTCTAAAAATTTGCCCACATACTGTCCTGAGAATACATATTGCTCTGACGAACACATGTTCAGTTCCATAAATGCCGGAGTTGGAGGTAAAGAAGTAAGATCGTACGAGTGTGATGGTGTCGTCTGTAATTGGTTAACTCCTCAGATATTTGAGGTGATTAAAAGAATATTGGTGTATTGCCCATGAGCCATTGACTAGCTGCTACACACCGTGTAATAAAATTTCTAAGACCCATTGATACAATCCTCTCCTCACTGTAGGTGAACTCTGAAGTCGCGGTGTTGTTGTTCTCATTTGGGTCATTAGGCTAATTTACCGAGATGTGGGGGTGCTCGGTCGCCGTCGGTGGTTCAGCTGCCTCTGATATCCAAGCAAGAAACTCAAGATACACCTCTCCCCAAAACAAACACAACAACGTCGGCAAGGAACGATTCTTCTGGACGTTTAAAGCAGGCTCACCATTTAGCAAGTTACTACAATGCCACCAAATTTCTGATCGTTTCGGTGATCTACGACTTCGTCCCACCACTCCCGACAAACGACTGATTGGACGTTGCGAACAACAGCAAGATGGCGTCGACCGTCTTCGAACAGCCTCCTCAAGGCTCTTGGAACTGGACCTTCAATGCTACTCTTCCATCTGCGAAAGATCTTGCTCTCGCTGGACCCCGAGTGCTTATGAAATTGGGTTCATTTCTAGTTCCAGAAACTATGGACAATCTGTTTGGAGGACCGAGAGTTATACCTGCAGCAACAGGTGGTGGAGCTGGAACTGTCGAAGCTGTCACAACAGCTGCAGGAGCCGATTTAGGGAGACAAGCCGCGCATGTAGTGCTGGATCAAGCCGTTGGGAATGACCAGGTCGCTGGATTAGCATCGCGATTCTCCCTCGAGGGTGCAAGGAGCTTGGGGAATGTCTTCAGCTACGCGACAAGCAAGTGGGCAGTGGGATGTATCGTGGTGGCTATTGTGCTCAATCGAACGGCGATATACGCTTCCACGAGACGAAACCTGATCCTGCCATGGAAGGTACGGTTTTCACTACGAATTGCGCCTATCATTCTGCTCGCCTTACAGTGCCAATCCATGCTGCAGTCCATACAGTGTCAGACATCACCAGACTTTGCGATGTTACGATGGGGGAACGCTTCGAAGCATGCTGACTTGATGCATACACAAAATGGAGGACCACTGCACACTCTGAGCTCTGTGCTTCTCTTTGGGCAGAGTGACGAGGCGGCTTGTCTGGCTGTGAAAATGATACCCAACTATGACGAAGAAAAGAACAAATACACGCCCGCTTCCGAGCTCCAGGGATCTTTGTCAATACTCTGGCCCTTGTTCCAAACCTTTAGCTTCAGCCAATTCGTGGAGACGATTTCTTGTGCAGTACAGGGACGCCAAGTGGCTGCAGAGACTGGAATGACTCTCTTCGAGCATTCTCTGGCATTTGCAGAGGCTGATGCAGCAGTGGGAGCTCAGCTGGGCTTCGGACCATTTGGGGCAACTAAGCAATTCAGTAATACCTCATCATCTGCCGAAGCAACCGAGGTTGCCATCACTCGATCGATGTTGCTGAAGCGAGTCAACACAACTCCAGAGGTGCTCCTGGTAGGATTTCTATCAGGTATGAATCATCTTACAAGCCATACACTGGCAATCTTCAATCTTCAAGGGAGACTGCGTCTTCTCAATACTGGGTTTTGGGGCATGGGCTTTATGGTAGCAATTGTTTGGAGTGTGGTAACTTTCACTCTGGACGATCTGCCAAACCAGGCTCTGTTACGATTTCCAACAGTTTGTATCATAGGATTCATCCCCCACGTCCTCGTTCTTTGCGGTATCATTCTCTGTGCTACTATTTATGCGACAGCTTTGGTCCTTTCTGCCTTAGCTCCCCCAGACAGCCACAGCATTCATGATCCTGATGCCGCACCACAGGATACATTCATGCAGAGATTGAGGGCAGCCCATCAAAATATGCAGGCTAATGTACCTCTTTCCAATATCCGAATTACCATGCATATGGACTTCTACACTGCCTTGCTCAGGACTGGATTCAGTGTTATGACTATGGCGAGTGAAGCTGTATACTTGAACGAGAGCAGGGGAGTGAGCATTCAAGCTCATACTTGGCTGGAAGAAGACCGCCTTCGCGAGATCGAGGCAGTTGGGGCACAATGGCTAGGGCCATCTTTCAGACTTCAAGATCCAGATTCGAGCCTTGGCGATGGCCTGTCTGACAATGTTGGACTCGTCGCATCAAAGGATCAGCCAATGGATCTCTTGCAAAAATCCAACAGTGGTTATGCGCGAGAGATGACAGCTAAGAAAGTTACTGCGAAGAAAGGAAATGAGCGAATGGTCAGAGATGGAGTTGGAGCAACGGAGCGAAGCGGAAGATGGATCATGGCCTTGGAATTCTTCATGGGGATAACTAGGCTATTACTAGGCTGGTGGGCATCATTGACTTTGAAATTCCTAGCAAAGGTCGGAATTCAAGTTCGTCCACGCTGGCTTCTTTGGCTTGTGCAAAGGCCAAAGTCGCCTGCCGCTGAAGACAAAGCACCAGAAGCCAATGAGCCTAGTTCGTTGAATTTTTGGATGCTGACCAATGAAGGAGAGTTGACCTTGCCTAAGGACGAGCACGTCGATGTAGAAGTCGAGACCAGAAATCGTATCCAGAATAGCATAGGCTACTGGGACAAAGAGGAGGAGGAGAAGCTAGACGTGACCTTGTACGACTGGTGGAAGAGTGGAGGATGGTGGGGAGCAGACGACCACAGTGGAGCCTTCAAGCCAGATAAGCGAGAACAAGACGAAGATACCACTAGTGTAGTTTCCTTCTCTTCAAGGGCCGAATCCGATGACTGGGAACCCGAGTCTGATGATGATGGCCGCCGAACACCTACTCAACGTTCTCCTCAATTCTCCCGCGAACAAACCCCATTTATCGACAATCCCCTGTCTCGAACCGACTTAGCCACCCTGCTGAATCCCAAGACCCCCGACCAAAGAGCAGAGGCTCATACTCTCGCAGCACATCTCTCAAGTAATACTATCGTCACTCGATCTCGCTTCCGAGCTCTTACCGCTCTAGATCGCTCTAGAGTCTTGACCAGTACCCTCCACCGACCACAACACTTCACTCCGTCTTCTGCAGATGGAAAGCTCACTCACGAAGAAGAAGCGCAAATTCTAGAGCATCTTATCATCACTACGCGCAGTCTACGTTCCAATGGCCCGGCCGCCTGGGCTAACACTCGAAATGGAAGTGCGGCTGCGGACACAGCGCCCCAATGTGTGGTCTGTCAAAGCTCGCCAAGAAGTATTATCGTTTGGCCGTGTAGGTGTTTGAGCTTGTGTGATGATTGCAGGGTGACGCTGGCGATGAACAACTTCGACAAGTGTGTTTGCTGTAGGAGAGACGTGGGAAGTTTTTCGAGGATTTGGGTTCCTTGATTGATTGATGGTGAACTTCGCAGGTGAACACGATTGATGGGAAGAAGAAGGCAGTGGTGTTCTTTTACATGCCTAGGGATCAGGCACATTCGGGCGTTCACGGAAAGACATCTTGTATTGGAATTATTAGCGAGCGATGCATTGCTCTATCAAGCAACAAGACATGACTGGCATGTTGGTGTGTGAGATTCATGTATACTTAAACCCAAAAATTTAAGACAAGGATTAATCCTTACTATCTATCATTTCTCGGTAAAGCTTGGCCTCTCCCTATACATACATTGGAAATGAGGAAATGTGATATGAAATATGATATGAAATGAATGTACACGAAGTAAGAAGAGCCTGGTTCACCAGTGGGCGACAAACCCGCCCGCGACCTCTCGCCGGATTTGCTAAACAAAACCACGAAAACCTAGCAATTTCGATGCTTTAATTATACTAAATCGCAGCGAAAGTATCTCGCCTCAAATTTATGTTTCATCTAATCATTTAGATACCTTTACTTATTTTAGCTACATACATTTCCTGTTGTAATCTCGCGTGTGGCTTATTTGGGTATACTTGACAGGGTGGCGAATTCTGATACCCTCGGGTGGTTGTCTGTATTTCGTCTCAGCTTGACAGACAGAGTGGGGCTCGATTCGCCAAGCATCGCCAGATTTTGTTTACACTACACCACTTCATCTGCTGGAATACACGTCAATTTAAATGAACCGAACGCGTTCCACCGGCCCTTAGTGTAGCGTTTAATAGACAGCGATCGCTTCCTTAGAATCCAAAGCGGATAGCTTTCAAAACTATCTTTCTATTCAAGGTCAACGCTGGTACTAGACCGGATACCTATTTTCCTGTAATTGCATGTTTCTCCTTCTTCCTTTGGAAGTTCGTCTAGAAGTGTTTTGACTATCTTCTACTTTTGAGTTTTGGAAATTGAATCAGAGTATGAAGTCTCTTGGGCGGGGGACCGACCTTTTGCTACCTCCTAGATACTTCCTGCAGGTAGTATTCAGCCAAGAAGGGTTTTGATATCAAGAGTTCATAACATGGCATCCAAAGCTTTGCCAGGTACTACTGATACCAGCCACTATTCGCTGGCACAAGTAATATGGGCATACTATGCATGCTTTTGACAAGATGGCTTGCAGGCAGGGAGACCGTACGGCAGATATTGCGATTCGTCCAAACGCGAATACTGTGGCAGCAGCCACCTTCATGCACAGCCATCAACACAACACGACGAGGAGCCTCATTAAATAAGACAACCACATTCAAACGCATCTTATTTGATTTCGTTCAGAGTTTTCATGTAGGCATTCCCTTGAATCTCGCAAGCATGGCGGAAGCTGGAATTGTAGCCGGCGTTCTGGGCATCGCAACCGCCGGCTTCAGAGTCACCCATGGTCTCTACAACATCGCCGATGCAATCGGCAGTGAGGGCGAATAAGTCCGTCTCGTAGCCTCAGACACAGATATCCTCTCTCAAATGCTTTACCCTTTGAGTGGAGTTATCGAAAAAGCTACAGCGCCATCTCTATCATCATCTTCTTCATCATCTCGCCTCATTGTCACGACGGAAGATATCCTCAAGATATGCGAACAACTGCTCCAACCGTTTCAGAAGATTCTAGCGCAGCTGAGGCCGCTGCTTGAGAAGTTCAAGGGGAGTTAACAGAAGATGAGGTATATTGGATTGAGATTTGGTAGGTGTTTTGGTACAAGTCAAAGTTACTGTTCTATCACAAGATGCTGAATTCGTTGAAATCGACACTTTCGTGTTTGTTGGCGACGCTCAACCTGCAGTGTTCGAGTGATACTAGGGTAACCCATGTGGAGTAAGTCTATATCTGTGAGGTCCTTGAGTCTTTAAGTATTTGGGGATATTTCTAATCATTTGCGGGTAGAATTCTGCGCATGCAGGTTGAAAATGCAACGAATTCTATGTCCCATATTCTAAAGCATAGTTCTAGTATTCAAATCCTGGAAGATAGTAATTGAGAACGAATTAATAGACGTCTCGCGTCGGTAGCGGTGCAACTAACATCGGGTAACGCTGGTGACGATGAAGCTGTCTCCTCAACTGGTAAACTTGTACTCAACCCACCCGTACCAAAGCTTTCGATATCCTGATAAGAATGCTCAAGGCCAGAGCTTGCAAATACTTCGTCAAATGGAAGAGATACTCTTAGAAGACACAATGGGTGATCTCTATTACTTCCCGTGAAATTAGCAAGTGATGGGGAAGTAAGTGCATTCTGTTTTATTCTCGTGTGATGATCACCATTCATAACTCCTCATTTTGCAGAGTCTCAAAAGGTTTATGTGCGACTTGTACTCATACACAGACAGACGGCTCAAACCTCATTTCATGTGTGACAACAGATCCTCCAGAAACAGTTACAACGAGTCCGCCTTTGAGAGTGAGTACGAAGTCACTCTAAAGGGGAATGGGAGTGCTTATAAGCAAAATGCCCTTATTCGAGCCATTGATGCTGAATAGTAAGTATTATTTTGAAAATACAAACAGACATGACGGCCATATCGGTGGGACGTTCCGGAAGATGAACTAGCAAGAGAGGACATGGTTGAATGCACACCTGGTACTGCGGTTTGACAACGATTACTTCAATCAGCGTCTTCGTACCATGGAGTGGAACAGGTCCAGGTCGAGGTCGAGGCCTAGGTATGGGCGGAGGGTATCGGATAGGAGGTCGCGGTTTAGGGACAGTTCGAGGGGCCGCAGCTGGAGTTCTTCGGAGGGGGAGAGGGGAGACTTAAGAAGCAGCGGTCGCGTTTGACAGACTCTACGTTGGAATACGAGGTGATCTTACTTTACACGAGCCAAAACGCGATTTGCGACTGTTCTGTGTTCAAACCCCTCGAACAGATGGCGAAATCTGTTGCAAACAGTGAAATGAGTGATTGAGAGCATCGTACACATTCTGTACAAAGTACAACTTGGATATTTAGATGCCGGGGTCGTACACACACCTATTTGGTGGCAGAAAAATGTGTTATTTCATAGGTTCCAAAAAGATTCTGAATTGGGATTTAGTCTAATACCTAGGTTCCCACTTGTGTCCCTACGGGAAAGAGTACATAGAAAGAAAACTTGAACTGGTTGTTCGTTCATCGCGAGGATTTCCACCTCAATCCACTTCCTAACCCTATCATCCTCATGCATAACCACCGCAAATCGAAAACAGGTTCCATTCCCATCCTATTCATCGTACAATTTCACCACCTCCCAGATAGAACCCAATAAGCAAAACGCCCTTTCAATCCCATGCATCCCAAAGAGGTCGGAAGAAGTTGATTGTTTGTCCAAACGCCGTGAAAATGCAGTTGCTGCCTCCCTTGGTCCTCCCCAAATATACCCGCTCAAACCAAGGGTTACTCGTCGTCGTCATCCACATCGATTGCGTCTGGATTCGCTGCAACTTGCACAGGTACTTTAGGAATATTACCACCTTCTGGCCCTGAACTGGCAGCGACGAAGCCAATAGGAGCCCGTGCTTGCTCCAGCGCGGCCATAGCATCTCCATCTTCATCATCGCCTTCGCCGTTTTCTTGCGCCTGGCTTCGTTGCAGAGCTTGCGAAGCAATGTAATTAACGTCGGTGTTGTACTGTGCTTGTACACTACGTTTGATACGTAGCATTTCCTTAAAAGTATCTTCATTTCCATGTGATACTTCGAAGGCTTCCCATTTTTGCCAGAAATTAGGACTGGTACGAGGATCGCAGAACTGAGATGCATGACCATAGATTGCGCGAGCACGATCGATTTCTCCAAGGCGCTTCTCCATGTCAGCGAATTTGAGACACATGTCCCTGGCGTCCTTGTCTGGGAGCGCCGCAATGGCTCTCTCGTAGATGGGGCGGGTAGAAGGCAGTCCAAAGTTGGATGCGGATTTGGTGATGTAGAAATTGAACATGTCGGCGCGGTCTTCGTCCGAGACTGCTCGAGTTGCTCGTTCGTAGATTCGCATAGCATGTCGTGCAAGACCTCGTTCTTCCTCGAGGTTTCCATACATGAGATATAATACTTTGGCAAACTTTGGTGGACATCCCTCCACAGACTGTTCGAAGAGATCACGTAGTCGTTCGATGCCAATTTTCCGGTCGACTGCCTTGGTCAAGTAGAGGTTCCAAAGTTCGAATGCCACGGGGTAGCTAAACAGATCGAGACCTCTTTCGTAGATCTTGAAAGAATCTTCAAAATACTTGTTCTCTTCTAGTAAATTGGCGTAGTTTACGACTGTCTGTGGTGTCGCGATGCGTAATTCAAAAATTCTCTCGTAGACTCTCTTCGTTTCTTCCAAAGTACTGACACTCTCCACTAGATCAACATAGAAACTCCAAAGCTTCCAGCTCTTGTGCACTCGTTGTTGAGGCGACAGCGTCTCATCGAAGTAGTCAACCGTGGATCGTTTCGGAGCTTGAACGGCCTTCGCCATAATCTTGACGGCATCTTCAAAGTTATCATTTCGCAGCTCCATCTCTGCCCATTCAATCCACATATCAGCAAGCTCTGCAACTGACTTGAAAGGAACTTTGACAGCTTTCTCCATGATAACTCTCGCATTTCGGATATCTCCGCCCTTCTCGTAGAATTTAGCGTAGTTTGTCCACAACTCATGGAATCGTCCCACGGCCTTCTTCGGTTGTACAGCAGCGATCGCATCCGTGTAAGTTTGTACGATCTCCTGTTTATTGTTACCCCACAACCCAATTCGAACATTCCACTCTGAAACATTATTTGGGTTTTGACGCAGTAAAACATCGTTTATCAGAAACGGCCGACGGTCCATCAGCTGCTCGAACCGCATCATACGGATGTCCAAGTCGAAATCTGCATCTTCATTGCTGATTCCCTTGTCGGATCGTGCGGCGGCTTCTTGCATCAGGGCCCCAGTAATTGCCTCTTCAAACTCAACATAAGAATCGAAAACGAGTGTGAAGTCCCGGACTGTCATGACGGTTGTGATCCCCTCCTCAAAAATATCTCTCGCCCGCTCGAAGCTTCCTCTTGTGATCCAGTAAGTTGCCAATCCAGACCACAATTTCCCCCTTTGGTCCGCAAATCTGTCGATACCACTTCGGATGATTCGCTCAACATCAATTCCCACCTCATCCCCAGTATCAATCTCTTTGGCATGGTCGACCATCAAATCAACCATCTCAGTCCAAAGCTGGTAATGCCCCTTGCCGTTCTTACTCCGGAACTTTTGGTTGTTGAGAATCTCCATGTACTTTTTCACTGCTTCCGTATATTTTCGCATCTCGACCAGTAGCTCGATAAAATCCTCCACATCTTCTGGGTGAACCTGCATGTACCGTCGCCAGATCTTTATCGCGGTCTCCCCTGAGGCGGAGTTTGCAAACGGTCGATACAATGCCCATATTCGATTGTGTTGAGTGATTGGTAATGCTCGAAGCGCTCGATCGAATGTTCTCCTCGTGAGAGTCACAAGTGGCTGGAGGAGCAAAAATGACAGGTACATCTCCCAAATCTTTGGCATCTTGTTGAGTAAGATCAAGGCTCGTTCGTAAAGAGCGTTGACTTTAGCATATTCGGATGCGAAGATGGCTGGGTTTAGCTTTCCTAAATGCTTCATTCTGAGAGTCAAGTACTGTTCCAAATTAGCTTGTGTGCCCATCAATTTCAAGGGTTCTAACTCGTACCATCTTCCAAAGTTTGTACGATCGCGGCAGAGCCACACAGGCTCGCTCGAGAACGAAGGCTTGCTCCTGTGTGCTGCCATGCTGGAACTTGAACTCGATGTATGCCAACCAAGGCTTCGTGCTACCAGGATCTCGCAAAATATCTTGTTCGTAAATGGTATCTTCCTCCGACTGTATATTGGTCAGCGTCTGCCCGCAAGCTCTAAGTACACAAAATTCTGATAACTCACAATCAAGTATAAATCTGCGACGGCTCGAGAGAGGCATCCCTTGCCTTTGGAAATGGTTGGGGCAGCCATTGTGGGCAAAAGCTCACCAGGCATAGTATGCCTGTGATGAGTCCTTGCGAACAAGCGGGTGTCGAGAGGGAGGGAGGGATGGCCGCAACAAAAGAATGGTGAGGGATGATCGCGTCGAGGGGAGTCCAAGTCGCGAGGATGGCGGACCTGGAAGTAGCTTTCTTGAATTTCGGTGCGGCCTGATTCGCAAGGCCAACAGAATTAGGTCTTGGCAATAAGCTTGGCAATGCGTTCAGATGCTTGTTGATAGCGGGACATCGCCAGCTTGAACACAGCTTCAACCTAAGCTGCTGAAGCTGCCCATTCACCACGCAATTGACCAGGAGTTGCTTCACTGTTTGTACTTGTAACTGTTTACAAGCTGAGCCCTTATATATCGTCAAATTTGCATTCAGTCCAACGCACTCAAGATGTCAGGAGCTCAGGCAAGTTCACCACTGCTTGGAACGAGCTGCTTTGGAGCTGGGCTCGACTAATGGTCATATAGAATAGGGAAGCCGTCTTCCCAACTAGACAATCGCTGGGAATAATGAAAGCAAAGCTCAAGGGGGCACAAACTGGCCATGATCTGCTCAAGAGAAAAAGTGAAGCTCTCACCAAGTACGTTCGTTCCCATTGCATCATGGAAGACAGATCCAAGAGTTAACAAGTTCCCCACAGGCGCTTTAGAGGTGCACATCCTATCCATACCATCCTCTCAGCTCTGTCTAATCTCTTCTAAGAAATCACACGTCGTATCGATGAAGCCAAACGCAAGATGGGCCGCGTCATGCAGATCGCTGCATTCTCTCTCGCAGAGGTAACATACGCTGTCGGCGGTCCAATCGGCTACCAAGTCCAAGAAGCAGTCAAATCTGCTCGGTTCCGCGTACGCACCAAGCAAGAGAACGTTTCTGGTGTCTTCTTGCCGACTTTCGAGAGCTTCACAACAGAAGGAAATAATGATTTTGGGTTGACAGGGTTGGGCAAGGGTGGCCAGCAAGTGCAGAAGTGTAGGGAGACTTATGCCAGGGCTGTTGAGACCTTAGTTGAACTTGCCAGTCTGCAGGTACGTTGAAGTCCATATCTACGCAGGGTAAAGCTAATGACCGGGCGATAGACTGCTTTCGTCATTCTAGACGAGGTTATCAAGGTTGTTAACCGCAGAGTAAATGCAATTGAACATGTTATTATTCCACGAACGGAAAATACCATCAAGTACATCAATTCCGAGTTGGATGAGCTGGACAGAGAGGAGTTCTTCCGTTTGAAGAAGGTAAGTCAGGTTATTCTCTTTTAAATCGATGAATCTAACGCCCATCAGGTCCAAGGCAAAAAGCAGAGAGACACTGCAGCACAAGATATAGAGATGTTGGCAAGAAGAAAGGCCAAAGAAGAGAAAGAAGCTGCACGACTCAATGCCAGCGGGGACAAGGAGAACACAGCCAAGACAGCAGAGCCTGAGGCTCCGAACCTGTTGGGAGAAGACGAGGACCAAGATGTCATTTTCTAGGCGTCTGTTTAGTGTGAAGGTACGAAGAACGAAAGAGTGAAATTGTTTTGAGTATTGTGTTCTTTAACAGATGCATGTAGCATTAGCGGCTCCATGAGCATGAATGAATTTTCTAACTAAGCCTCCTTGTATGCAATTTCACTACAACAGTCTGACTTTATCATGATAACACTTGAAGCACACTCCAGCAACTTTTAGCATTAGAAGCTGAAACTAGGACATCGTGTCCCTGTATTTTATTGACCCAGAATCTCCCAGCCTCTTTCCTTCTGCTACTCCTTCGTTTCTACTCATTCTTGCCCTGGCGTCCAGTTGTTCCCTCTTAGTACCTTTTCATTAGCAAAGGATCCCAAACCACCATATCATCGCCAATACTCAGGCCACCTCCCGTCCACCCTCTCTATCTCACTACCATGCACATAATGCCCCTCTCTTCCTGTCATAGCTGGTAGAAGTCCACGCTGTCTTGCGTCCCTATTGAACGTTGTGTGGTAATTAGGATGTTCAAATTCATCGCATCTCTTGAATGTAGGGGGAGGATTTGGATGTTGGAGATATTTTCTCAAGTGCGAATCTGAGGGACCTGGAGAATTCGGATTTGAAGAGGAGATGATTCTCTTCTTCCGGAGTTTAGCGAGAGGTATCTCATCTTCTGGGCTTGAATCTTGATCCCCTCCATTGGCTCTCGGAGAGGAAGGAGTTGAGTGTCGATGTTTAATTGGCATGAAAGCCGGGAATTGCGGTCGATGAAGTTCAGATGTTGGATATTGGAAAACCTCTCCATTTCCCATTGGTAATTCCATTCGCAATGGGAACATCTGTGGTTGAAAGGCTCCTCCTGAGCCCAGGGACCCCTTCTGAGCGGGTACTCTGTCTCGTCGGTGTCCATGGTCATCGACATCATCACCTCTCCTCCTCTTCTTCCTCCCCCCGTCACCTCCTTCCAAATTCCCTTCCTCCTTCCCCAAAAACGTAAGCGAAGAAGAGAACGCAGTACCAGACTCAATCTGTTTCTTCAATCTCGTGTATCTCATTCGTGCTGCTTGAGGTTTGATGTTTGTTTTCTGCGCTACGGCTGTGTAGTCGATCTGTTTATTGTAAGATTACTGAAACATGCTGTTACTAGAAGTGTAGAAGGGTTTATGAAAGTTGTTGTTTAGGAAAGCTTGTGACATGTGCATAGAAGTGGGATGGATAGAGGAGAGGGTGACATACAGCTTTCATATCTGAGTTCTGTAAACAGACGTACAAGAAGTACAAATTTTCGTCTTGATTCATCTTCGATGGCATGGTTATTGCTTGTTTCAGAGCGCGGAAGTTAGGAGCCTGTGAGCCTGTGAGGTGTGAGTGGTGGAAGAGAAATGAGAGGAGCAACATGAGAATTTGTTTGTCGTTAACTGAAGCGATTGTGGAGGGTGATGAACCTGGAAGCTCTGTTCTGTGGAGACTGTGATGATATAAACATTAAGTAAAGTAACAAGAACAAAGGAAGCGACAATCTAGATAGTTTCCAACTGTCACTTGTTCTTTTCTGTTTGTGAAGGACAACGAGAACAAGGATTTGAATAACGGCGCGCCTGGCGGGATGATAACACAATATTGACTGCATGTAAAAGTTTGTTTTCGTGTCAAAGGGAGAGAAAAGATGCAGGTAAACGGGCATTTGACATGGTCCGACAACAAATTTAGTGGCCGTTTCCATCTAAACTTTTTTGAAATTCTTGTTCTGTTGCTACCAAGCTTCGATATCCTCGAGTTGAGAAAGGAATGATCCTCAAATCATGAGCGATAGAATGTCATATTATTTACCCACTCTCAGTCATGTTTGAACCCATATTTTATCCAGCAAGTACACCGTGTGGTGTAGGAGAAGCTACAGTGACAATAACCATGTAGAAAGAATCATTCAGAAAACCAAGCCCGAAGCGCAACCCAATTTCCGGTAAGTAATCACCTAGCAAAATCTATCTGACAGACTATGAAAGAAAGCGAGCACACCAGCGAACAATTTCCATGCTTTACATCGAAATACCGCATCGTGAGGCAACAAAATCGAATTCATGATCAGTTCGACATTTTGGAAGAGCATTGATGTGCTCCCCGAAAACATCCATATGCCATCCATCACCGTCATGTTTGTCTTGATCCAAAGCATGCTCAAAGACTGTACGCAGGACACTTTCAGCATTGCCACCCCTCTGGTAGAAGTTGCGGGTCACAGGTGGCCATTCACTAGAATCTCTCCAGGTGTCCAAACCATTTTCAATAGCAGGGGGCTTTTCGGCGTGCAAGGTAAGCGCGATATAATGAAAGACTTTCGAGAATCCTTGACGGAGACTCTTGTTTGTATGAAAGTTTTGTTGAATATCTGGTGCAACATGCTCCATTAGACAATCGTGAAGCAAACACCAAGTTTCAACATCACCAAAGTCCTCCTGCAATTGGTCGTGAGCTATCTCTGCCTGAAAGAGGAGAGCGAGCTTCATACGTGGAGATGGAAATCCGTCGATACAGCGATAGCACGTGCATCCGTATTTTAGTCTTTGGTGCTGGATTGGCGAGATGTTTGTGATCTTAGGAAGAGCAGCCACACGCTTGATTGATTCTTTGGAGTTACCTTCATATCTGCCACCTTCAACAGTTATATGCCAAGCATGCTTTGTCTGTGTTTGTTTGCTGTCGAGTTGGGACTCGAGTTCCTCAAGCGCAGTATAGCAACGCACGTCTCGAGCTGAGCTAAACTTCTGGTCATCCACGTTTTCCAACAGCCAACGAACGCTTTGAGCCTTGATACCAGTAGATGCATAGTATAGAATGTTTCAGGAGAAGCGATCTCCTTTCAGCCATTCTTCCGCCGGCTTTCCGGACATCTGATATGCTCGAAAATACTCTACGCACTCCTTGTCCGGGAGACTGATGGCGGCATGATGCAGAGGAAGACGCTCCGCTAGTAGCTTCAGGCGCCATGAGATTATTGATGAGCCACAGGTTCGGTCTTCCCAGGTTTCCTCGTAGTCTGCTGGTGGATCATCAAGATCAGGCTCCTCATCAGGTGGGTTGTAGTCGGGGTTGATAAGGATGTAGTGAGCTTGATGATTTGGACCAGTTGCAAAGCCGAAGACAATTGATGCACCAATTCGGCGGAATCCAAAAGAGCGGTAGAACGCCTCAGAAATATCATTAGCACGATACTTAGTATCGTGCTGCTCCTGTGCCGGTTTCCATGCCTTCCTTTTTGACATCAGAATCAATCCAACCAGCAGCGACGAAAGTGAAATGAGGATTTCTCTGATTCACTTGGGCTTTGTTCATGAGAAGATTGATCGTCAGCGTACCTAAGCCTTTTCGACGCCATTCCTTCTCGAAGAACATGTGCTCGATGACGGAGAAGGATCCACGATCGAGCTCGCTGCCCCAGGCGCCAGAGCCTTTGCGGAAGACGTGATGTTTGAGATTTTTCTTAAGAAAACCATATTGACCAAATATGTCACAATGATTCTCCAAGAAATTTTGATAGACGCGAGATGTGATGATCTCGCGCTTCACGTAAGAACCATAACCAATTCCATTTTGCTTCCCTTTGAGGGTATATCGGCGACTATGTTCTGCATAGGCTCTGCGAAGATGAGAATTTCGTCCTGAAGGTAAACCTCAAAATGAATTTTGAATCTATCAGAGTCTCCGATGGTAATTTCCTGCACTTCAAGCTCGAGTTTAGGTGGTTCTTCCTCTTCATCCGAATGCAAATCACACTGATGATGGTATAATCCGTCCGTATCGCCACATTATCCATGATCGTCCACGCCATCATAGTCATTTGCCTCTTCAAGGTTGTCTTCCTCCTCATCTAGGTCGTTCGGATTCAACGATTCCTTGCTCGCGTGGTCTTCGCCAGAACATTCGGGAAGCTTGCTGGCAGTATTAACGTTTTCTGCCACTACTAATGGCGTCTGGGAAGTAGTGGTTATTGGAGTATCATCTTAAAGTATTTAGTGATGTTTCCACAAAACAAACCGAGTAGGGAACTCACCATAGCTAAAGCATCGAGCCGTTTGCGATCATTATCTGCGCTGATGAATGTAGAACGATTTGGGAACTCGTGCGGAGGCGAAACGCTTGCAGCGCAGCGATTTCGTTCAGTTGTCTTTTCCATCGTGGAAGGGAAGTGAGAATACTTCGAGGGAGGTCTGGGCTGTCGGGAGTTACCGAAGAAGTGGAACGCTGGATGGAAAGATATGTGATGACGGAGATCTTGATGACAGTGATGTGTAGGGGAGATGGAAAGAATTTGAGGTGAGAGTTCTTTTCATACCTTTGCAGCAGGCAGGAGCAGATCCAAAGCGACAACCTCGACCACCACCGAGAAATCACAAGATGGCAGGAACGCAAATGTTAGGGGATCTCTAGTAAAGCACAAGAGCTCCTGATCTAGAGCATCCACGGTAAAAACGTGATGTTTGAAGATGGATACTGTGTTAAGAGCGAAATTTAATCATAAATGAAGAAATTGAAATGGCTTCGTGTACTGTTTCTTTGTGAGAACAATGAACATCCGGCGACGTATTTTTTATGAAAGCCAAGAAGAGTAGAAAATGGCCTTTTCAACATTGCGTTGAAAAAGTGAAGGCAACACCGTGAAACAAAAATTCTTAGGATAATTTCCATAGAGTTGTATGCGAATATAAAAAGTATAACGACCTTTCATCTTGGTGTTGATTTTGCCCATTCCAGGACAAACTTGTGATGAGAACCACAAACCTTCTTAATTGATATTCTTACAGATGTAATGCGTTCTTTTTGGTGTATTTATTTTCTGTTATGGCGTTAGACAGTATTCATGGTCAGATGTTCAAGAAGTAAAGGGTGGAGAATTAGGACTGGCCATTAAATGAACTTGCCTGGTTTATATAGCACGAAGGCTTATTGGGGAATTCGCATTGCTTTTCTTTCATCTACCTCGTACTATAATCTCCTCAAAACCTCTACTGTCTCTGATAAGTAACCTTAATCGGCGTCCCCTCCAATACCATGCCGGCTGTACCCTCCTTCGCACCAATAGCACCCGTCTCACTCTCATACTCCACGAACGCAATTCCCTTCCTACCCGGCACCAATCTGACCTCTCTGAAGCCCTCGAACCTAGCAAAGATACCCTCGATATCGACACCAGCCTCGGGCAATCCTTGCACGAACAAAATCTTGTTGGGGGGAAGATATTCATCTGGAATGACGGGTGCAGCAGAAGCGTTGGTAGATTTGAGACCAGCACCACGGGTGGCTTTGATGGGTCCAGTGGCAAGGGGTGCGTTGCTGGCGGCGGCAGTGCGTTTGAGTGCTGCTTGTTGGTTTGCGAGTTCGAGGGCCTTCTTCTTGTCTATACGTGGGTGGTTAGCAAGTAATTCACAAGCAGCAAATCGTAACACGTTGTAAAATATAACCATAGGGTTCAGCACCCCAAGTCAAAGCACAAAATAAAAAGTAACAGGAAGAGACAAACCTTTCTCAGCAATCCTCCTCCTCTTATGCCCTTCAAACTCCTCCCCACCATCGCCCTTCTCCTCCGCCCTCCTCTTAACAAACGCATCACTCTTCGTCTTCGCGTACTGCAACTGCATTTCCTTCCCAAAGATCTCAAAGCCCTGGATCTCCTCAATCGCCGTCGTCGCGCTCTCCACGGTATCAAACACGATGAATGCCTGTCCCTTGGCCTTCAGATTTGTTTTGGCCACAATCTCGAGAATGGTGCCATATTCAGAGAAGAGCTCTGTGAGTGCGGACTTGAGCTCGTCGGGCTTGATGCGTTCTTCGAGGTTGCGGACGTAGACTCTGTGAGAGGGTGTGGAGTGTTAGTTGGGGTAGTGGTGCGAGGGGAGGGAACGAGACGTGTCGGAGTGCAATGACACGTACGTTGCGTTAGGTGCTGGGGCAGCTTGTTGAGACGCCATTTTGAAGACAGAAATTTGTCTGTTTGTGGTTGTTGGTGGTAAGCAAGAAAGGATGGTCAATTCAAGAAGTTCTGATGAGGTTGGCATATGGCTTGGCGCATATTCAGGTTCAGCCTCGTCTTTCAGCCTTATTATTAGAGTGTGGTCACTTGTTAAACTTAGATCTGGACGGTAAAAGATGAGTTGCAGACGATATTTATTTGTTCCTTTTTCTACACCATGAGCAAATTTCCCTAGTATTATCACTAGAGGCTATGTTGTAAATCTAGCTCTCTAAGTTCCCTGCCGGCTCATAAGCAGTCGAATCCAAAACACACTCTTTCTTTCCCCATACCAAGAACTCATTCATCCCACCGCTTACAATAGTCCTACTTAACTCTACATCTAAATTACAACTCCTTACGCAACCACAGCCTCTGGTGATTTCTTCTCTGCTACAACCGCCTTTGGGCCCTCAAAGTCCAACTCTCTCTTCAAATCTGGCAAGAAACGATCAAGTCTCTTCCAAGTTTCCACCCACAGTTTTTCTTGCAACGGATCGACGCTGGGCGCGACGAGGAAGCCGCTGCTCGACATCACAAGAAGAATGTTCTTGAGACTTTCGGGCACTGCTTCCTCCTGTTCAAAAGTTAGTACAGTCTCATGACTGTATGAGGAATGAACTCACCAAACTATCTCCTTGGCCACTGTTCATTAACCTGTCCATGATATCAAGGATTTTCAGCCAAAGATCCAGCATACCGTCCCATTTGGAAAGAAGAACCAAGTAGTGCAAGAAGATCCTGCACAGGAGTGTTGCAGCTTGAACTCTAGTCTCGCTCATGCCTATTGGATCTGAAGAGTAGACTTCAGGCTTCAGAAGTTTGACAATCAATGGGAACAAAACTTCACTGAAAATAGCTGTCCATTCGTCATGTTCACCAGAGGTCAACTCGGGTGAGAGCAGAGATCGCTGCAGCGAGGAGAATGCCTGATGACGAATCTCCCGGCAAGGGTTTGTGCACTGAGTAGTGAGTGCATTGAAAATGGGCGACCAATACGCTGCCCAGGCTTCGTTATTTTCCAAGTGAGATTGTTGCATCAAAACAGGTATTCTGGATGTCAAGGAATAAATCATGGTAATTGCCTTCACACCTCGAGCCACGGCAGCTTCGTCCCTACAACTAGTTAATATGAAAAGAACCAAAATAACACCGAATAACTTACTGGGGTTTTGATTGTTGTTTTGGTGGTGGTCCACGGCGGTTTCTCTTATCCTGCTTCTGCTCTACATGAGCACCGACACTTCCAGCTGTCGCAAACTCATTCAGTAAAGCAACAGCAGATTCATAATTATCGGCCATGATTGTTGGAGGTGAACCAATCGCCACACCTTCCAAGATTTCAAAGACGGTGGGTGCAGCTTTGGCGTTGGCGGTAAGATTCTTCAAGATCACCCAGAAATCCGGCGAGGTCATTATTTCGTTTCTGAGAGGTCCTGGTTCCTTGATGCATCTATTCAATCCCTGAAGCACAAGAGATGCTGATCTGTCAAGTTGATTCTTCTTGAAGCTGGAGATTGTGTGGAGTACAACTGGGACGCGGAGGAAAGAGTGTTCCTAAGATGGTTAGCTAGATCATCGGAGCGAAAGAGTGGACTTACATAGCTGGCGTGGAGAAGGTTAAGTAGATAGTAGATCGTCCTTGACGTCATGATACTGTGCCAGCTCTTCTGATTGCGCATAACATTTTGTAACGCCTCAGCAACGTCTGCACCAAGCGCAGCAATGGTCTCCTCGTCACGAAGAGCAAGAACGGTACATAACTCCAAGATGTAGACCATGGATGGGTCATATACTGGTGTATTTGGAGCGGCTCTCTGCCCATTTGTTGGAGTTGAGTTGTCAGTTTCGGATTTGACACTAATCACAATAGTGGACGGGTCATCAGGAAGCTGTGAAAGAAGAGCTAGGACTAATGGCTTCAAGGATTCCACGGACATGGTCCTACACGAAGTTAGATTTGTCAATAATTACTAAAAGCTCAGACTTACACCACATTAGCGAAGACATCTCCCATGTTGGAAGCATTGATGCAGTCAACAGTGCAAAGGGTGCTTTCAACTTCCTCACTAGACGGTTCTGGTGGGTCATCCGCAGCATAACTTGAAATATATGAGGTGAAGGCAGAGAAAAGACCAGAATCGGCAGCTTTCTGGCTGCGATCAATCACTTGTGAAGGGCTCTGTAAAGGAATTGGCGAAATCTTGAGTGGATTTGGGTCGAAGAATGGTGGTATCAAAGAATTGACAAACAAATTCAGCCAAATTCGAACAACCTAGATTCATGTCAATCCCAATACGAGAAACTGATGACGCGCGAGCAACTTACGTATTTCCAACTATTTTTGATCACAGTGTGACTTTCAGTAACAATACGGAAGAGGATGACAGTTGCCAATTGAGCTTTGAAATCGCGTCCGAATTTGACGGCCAATTCACTGACCATGACGCTCATACCTTCGGCCTGGAGTTCAGTGTTGAGAGCAGTGTTGGAAGTTGTTTCAGTGGCAAGCGAAGTGATATAGCTTAGACAATAGACAATCTGATCGACAGCCTCGGTATTGCCATATTTCGTGGCAATGCGAGCACACTCATCAAATCCAGTTGTGACCCGTAAAAAGACTGCATCATCACTGGCGGACATGAAGACATAAGATAGTGTAGCAACTACAGGTTTCCATGTAGCTGCGAACATATCTGCGTCATAAATGTTTGTGTTTGTGAGCACAAGATTTCCAGCCGATTCTGTCTTCAACAGAAGCTCCTTCCATGCATAATCGAACGCAAACTTGTTGTCGTGCTCGTCAGGCAAAATGATTTCGTTCGCTTTGATTGAATTATAGATTTGAGTGAGATACTCTGGAGGGAAATCCTTGCCCGAATTTACACCTCGCAGGTTCTTCGAGAATGACTCATTTGACATTCGAGCGGACGCTTTGACATTTGGATTGTATGAGTCGGTGTTGAGCATGAGAATTGCGTATGTCAGGACGAAAACGGCATCTTTGTCAGTGAGTTTTTCGGGAACATCACTTGCAACGTAATGCTCTGCGAATGAAGTGACAATTCGCTCAATGAGAATAGATTCTCCAGGTAGTCTGAAAGATTCCAATAACTCACGTAACGCCTCGTCCACACGTTTACCATTAAAGTCAAATGTCTCCATCAGGGCATCGGTGATGGCTTCGTTGCCCAGCTTCGAAATGAATTCTCCAAACTGTTTTTTGTTCACACGAGTTGTGCCCTTCAAGAAGTTGGCAACACTTTTGGCGTTTTTGGGATCATCGATGATACGTTGAGCATGCAAGTAAGCCAGGCCACCCTTCGGGTTTTCGTTGAATTTCTCTGCTCCCTTGATGACGATCTTTTTTTTGCGGCGGTTTTCACGAAGTACCGCAGGGTCAGGATAACCTTCGTACACCGGCTCATCGTCCAGTCTCTCAGCAATGAACTCAATGTAACCAAGGAGAGCATCTAGACAAAGAGGTGGAACACTGGTGGTGCTCCAAGTTGCTGAGTCTGGAATGGAATTTCTCGATAACAGACCCACCATATCTTCACACAGATCGCTTCGGTCAACCTCGCAATCATAGTTGACGAAGAGCTCAACCATGTAACTCGGTATCCTCGCGAGAGCACCAACACTTTCAACCATAGCTTCCCTGGCATCTGGTTTCCTCGAACCACCTTCCATACCCAGTTTTTGTCGGTCTTTAACGGGCACAGGAGTTGATCTTCCACTGTTTGCCTGGGAAGGAGGCGGCTTGACAAGTTTTGGGGCTTGTGGAACTCCATCGTAGAGAGATGGATCAATGCCTGGCTCTCTGGGTATTTCAACCCGAGGATGCAGACAAGCAACCAAATACGAAAGGAACAGCTCCTGTTGTAACTTCAACACCCCTCGACAAGTAGCCAACAAAGTGCCAGCAACAATGAGCGACTCGTTCAAAATGGCCATGTTGTCTGAGCGAACCAGTTGAAACAGATATCGGCACAAACGATCCTCGGCCAAAGTGGCTAGGGTAGGATGCTTTGAAATCGAGGGTCCAGCAACTTCCAATGCCACATCGATAATTCTCAAGGCCATCACTCTCATAGCATCAGCATGTTGACGATCATGTGGATCTAGTAGATCCACTAGAACTCTGAACAGTTCTCTGATTGAGGGCAAAGAGTAAGGTTTTATAGGAGCATCATCAGAAGTCTCCGAAGCTGGCCCGGTTCCTGCCTCAGACGCGGTATCCGTCGAAGTGGTAGGTGGTCCATTTCTGCTTTTGTCGAAACTTGAGGACGAAGCCCGAGTTTCCATTGGAGGTGCTGCCAGAGAAGAGGTGACTGCATCATTGCTCTTTGGGTCCATCTTCACAAGGTCCATATCCTCCTTCGTCTTCTCGTCCAATGCGCCGACTTCCTCCCCGGCTTCAATCTCGAGATGCTTCAATCGCTCAAAGATAACTTGGCACATCTTGACCATGGACATCTCCGCTGATCTTCGAAGGAGCTCGGACAACCTCGACTGGCAACACATGCTAAGTCCAGTCTCCATCATCTCACATACACTTTCGTCGCTTAGCAAATCCCCTCCTGGTCCGGACAACATTCCCTCCATAAGCTTCAGAATCCGTAGAAGCACGATCTCGTCAGCCGCGGAGTCGGATGCCTCAAATCGACAATGTGTGATAGCGCCAGAAAGTGATTGCATCGCGAGGGACAATCGTGGAGAATCCTGGCTTATAAGATTGTAATTGAAGAACTTTGTTATAGCGACTAGAGCGAGCGAGGTAATAGGAGCAGACGTGGCGGAAGCTTGAATGACCTGCAAGAATGGGTGTAATAAAGAGGGCGTGTCGAAAGTGTGTATATCTGTCCCTCAATTAGTGATTTACCCTCTTGGAGACTGGCTATAGCTACCTTTGCAACCGGCCAACTCTCTTCTTAATCGTCCGAACCCAGCCATCAATGGATTGTCCTGCAGACTTTTTCCTTTCTTTCCTCTTAATCCCCACCTGTTGGCCGATCCGGAGTCATCACCACCCTCTGCGAACCCCATGGGTGCTCTTCCCTTCTGCCCCTTTCGACTCGAGGCCTCATCTCGAGGGGTTCCAGGCCGAGAGCCTTGCAGACCAGGACTACCTCCACCTCCCAATATCGAAGACACAGACGAATGGGCCCAGCGCGCATGCTTGCGCATGGCAGATGTAACTGTGATACATTCTGTAGTGATCAAGGCGACAGGGTCGACCGCCACCGAAACAGATGTCCTTCTTGCTCCCCCCATTGCAGCAGCACCGGTTCGTGGAGCCCGTTCAAAGCTACTCCTGCTGAATTCGTTCGTCAAAGATTGTATGTCGGCATCTGGGACAGAGGTTGAGGGCGCGCCGATCAGATATCCTCCTTGGAGTTGAGGAGAGGCTGTAGAAGCAACATCGCTTTCCGAACTCATACTGGTGATGAGCCTACTGAACCATGGATGTTTTCGAGGTGAATTATTAATATACAAAATTCTACTTCGAAGCAAGTAGATTGGTCTTTGATTTTGACAGTCTTGCCGTTGAAACGTATAAAAATGAGGCGCTTCTTGACTCAAACTACCATAGGGACCCCGAAGCTTTTTGTAAGTCAAGATGCTGCAAGGCTCCGTGTTCAATTCCCGACACGTGATCAGTACAAAGAAGACAACATTACTTCGATTACACAGCAAGAAGATCCACAAATTATGCTTATGGAAGTAGTAAGTACCTACATCAATTTCACAAGGGAGACCAGGCATCACTGAAAAGTATCTCATTTTTGAATATCTTCATTTCCGTCCACGTCTCTGATCTATGATTGGTACTTTTACAAAACTCCGGCTCCGATTACAACAAATCAAAGCTACTTTAGCTTCGCATTTTGAATGTTGCAAGATCTCTAGATATGCAATCCGTATGCGATCCCAATTTCATGATCCCATAGACGACACGAATCCTGGCTTCGTGCAGTACTTCTGGGGTATCTATAATGCTACAAGGGTCTCCAAACCTGTTGTCTTCTCCCGCAGACAATCTTTTCGAATATCTGGGCACGAGTGATGATAGAGTAAGTCTCCAGAATGAGTAACAGATCTAACAAGTGTTAGAAAGACGTGTTCATGAGACATAGAATCTTAGGCAACCAACCCGTTGGATTACTGCGCCTTTGTTTGTTCTGGCTTCTTCTCCTACTTGGCCCCTGCCTTCTTCTCCCCAACTTTCTCGTCTGCCTTAGCAACTAGCTCTGGAGTAGTTTTCGTGTCATCCTTCTTGTCCTCGACCAGCCCAAGTTTTTGTTCCGATTTCGAGTCCTTCTTATCAGAAGTGGTGTCTTTAGCGGCTTGTGCTTGGCCTTCCTTAGTGGGTGCCTTCGGGGCCCCATTCGATTCGGTCTCTGCCTCTTTGTCCTTGTTCTTCTCCTTCAAAAGGTCATTCTGGATGTCGTTCTTATCCTTCTCCCACTGGCTATTTGGATCCGTGAATTGATCCTTGATCTTCTTCATCCGCTCTTGACGCTCTATTTCCTCTGCTTCACGAGCTTTGCGCTCCTTTTCCATTTCCTGAGCCTTGTTAGTCTTTAATTTCTTATGAAATTTGGAGAGTTCACATACCTCCATGTGACGAATGTCATCAACACTAGGCTCGTAAAGATGCCAGATTGTGTAGTGGGGCAGGCCGACTACGGAGAATTTCATACGTTTCGCCATCTGGCGAATGTTAGTACAGCCCAGCAAAATAGACTAGATGACAACAAACCTTTCCGAAACCTTCAGTCTCTGCATGCTTCTCGAAACTGAAAGCAGGGAAATGAACACCGGATCTGAAGACCTTGGCCTTTGCCAAGATACTGACTCCTCCAACTCCATCAATATCCATTTCCATATCAGGGTCGCCATAAGGATCGCGGAGATAGGCAAGATGGGGTCGCCATGTGGCGTATTCCGCATAACCTTCCACAATAACTGCATCCTCATCTAGTGTATCTGCCAATGCCAATGCAGTCTCGGATTCTTGCCAGGAGTTCAGATCGTAGGGTTGTTCGCCTCCAAGCCAATCTGGAAGTGGTCTCCAAACGTCTATCATATTATTAGCTCATATTGCTTTTTGGGAACAGGCAGACTCACTGGGAACGATAACATCCTTGTTATGACGCATCAAGTCCTCCAGAATGGTAAATGGTGCTGTTTCCACATCCACATCTCTCCAGTATACCCAGCTGTGGTACGGTCTTAAGGCAGCACTCAAAAGCCAGTTTCTGGCTTGAGCCATCAACTTTCTTCTGCTGGCTTGAGCCGCAAATCCGTGACGACTCTCAACGTCTTGATTGACCTTTTGTCCAAAATCCTTTTCAATGATCGAAATCTCGCCAAATGGTTGTTTTGGATCAGGGTCCGCTTGTAAGTCTTCGAGAAGCTGGGAAAGCAATGGCAGAGTTTGGTCTTTCGAGTCAGAAACCAGGAATGCCAAATCAATCAAGTGGTGAGGGTATGTGAAGTTGCGAAGATGCCCAAAGAACATTCGCAGATGGGATTCAGCATCTCGAAGGGGCGCGCATAGCAGGATTCTCTCTTCCCTCTCGGAGCCCCTAGCAGTCCCTTGTACAGTCGAAAGATCGTAGTATCGCACAGTCTCGAATTGAAAATCTTCAACGTTCGAAATTAAACCCAACGAGAGGATGGGAACTATGGAGGCGCCTGGCCAGACGAAGTAGAAAAATAACACAGCTACACCAAGAACCAAGGATATACGTATCAGGAGCTGTCTCCTTCGTCTCAGAGCAGCCGGAGCTGTCCGCGGTTGGAATCTGCATACAAACTCGCAGTTAGCAGATGATCAATGAGCCCCTGATTGATTGTGGTGGCTGGCGTAATGATGTAGAAAGGAGATCGAACCTATGAGGGGATATTGAGTAGGACTCCTTTCTCGGGTACGCCCTTCCTCCATGATGCCTTGGAAGCATCTTGTGCAAGTCCTACAGCTGCAAATCGCGCGCCCGAAGGTTGTTTGAAGACCAAAGATGAAATCTAGAGTTGTGATGTCCTTTTTGGAAACTCGTGTTCCCCCTGGGCCCCCCCGAACCTCACAAACCAATCACAGTGGATAGTTGGGCGAGATGATCGATATTAGAAAGGTGTTGCATACGAAGTAAAATTACGACCGAGTAAGATTTGTCGTCGCTGTGTAATGATGGAGTGTCCAGATCGTGAATCAGTGACCGCGAGACATGGCCGTGAATGGTCGGGGTGTAAATTGAAGATAATTAATTGCAATCGGCCACAGCACAGGAGGCCAGAAATCGGATTGGGGGTACGCAGGCGCTAGACCGCGCGGACATGGGTGACAGATCTTGAAACAAACGCTGCTGTGGCTGCTGCTGTGGCTTGTCCAGGGAAGATCAGTGGGCACGACAAAGCACCAAGCATCGTTCTGTTCTGATTACTTTTAAATGCTAGGTACCTTTTATCCTATTTCTCTTGCATAGGTAGGTAAGAACAATCATAGAGTCGATGTAACAAATACTGTCCTTTGTCCTCTGCATCTGGGTATTGTACGAAGTAAAATGAAATTGCAGCAGAATCAGCTTGTTGCAGTTAAATTACCTAGGTACCTCAGTTTGACGATCAAAGTTCCAACGTCTTCTGATCGCAGCTTCGAACAAGCTACCGAAAGAAATAATTGTGCCTGCCTACCAGGATATAGTCACTCAAAGAAGTAGGCAATTTAAAAGCTGAATACAATGTGGGCATGGAACTGGGACAAGGTAGTTTGAAATTTGTTTGTATATCAAATGTATTGTTTCTATTCAATGATACAGAGAACTACTGAGCCTACATACCTTGATCATCTACATGGAAGTAATGTAAGAATGAGTTCAACACCAACGTAGGTGGAAGTGGAGTTGCACTAAAGGTATCCACAGGCTGTTAACAACGTTAGCACTTAAATGAAAATAAATCTAAAGTATACAACATATGTTGATTGCTCAGATAGGCCGTGTAAATCAACCACCTCGGCTGGCGACCGAATCCCACACTACAAGACGTAGTGTAGGGCGCAGAAGCACTGAAACGCGCATCCACCACTCGTCATTCCAGACCGTGAGGCCTGGTAGAGTATGGGAATTGAGTTCAGCTCCGGTGTCATTGAATGGATAAGCTGTTATCATCATAGCGAGAGATGAAAGATGAGGGATAGGGCGGTGTACCTTGAAAAGACGTGAAGCCGCATGGTGCTTTTGGTGCATAAGGATCTAGACGGGAAATTGTAAGCTTGTGTACAAATTCTTGAGAGAAATAAGAGCAGATGATTGTGGTTGATTATCAGAAAGTTTTTGGTATAAAGGTTATCAACATTGTAGTTCAGAAGCAGAACTGATAATTTTTTTTCTCATCATGTAATCGAACGGTTGGAGCGGGAGAAAAATTGTAAACGTACCATTTTAGTTGACCAGACCCCATCAGCACGTACGCGACTTGGTGTTTATATGGCACAACAGAAGTTTGCAAAGGGAGGCTAGGCTAAGAAAGCTGCCTTCACTCTAGGATCGCGGGGAGGTGCAAATGGTTGGAGGTTGTGCTACCTGTCTAAAACAAAACCGTCAGCAATTGCAATTGTAGCGAAATGATAGCAAATGCATAGTGAGAGATGCTTCAGATGGTGATGCATGTTGTTCAGTGGCTCAGGAGTTCGCCTGGAGAACTTGTGTGTAAAAGAATCATCAGGAGCAGGAGGGGGAAGAGGAAGCTTGCAGAGTGCTAACGTACCATTAGTAAAGTTAGTTGCAAAGAACATAACTGTGTAGCAAACCATGAAACACCATCAAACGCCGTGTGCGAGTCCAACCTGCAACTTGATCGAGTTGTGGTTGTGATGTCCATGTTCGTTGTCAATAACCTCGTCGAAAAGGAAGCTGAAGGTTTTTTTTGAAGCTTTGGAAAGTTCGGCGCTTGGACCATCCACGCTAACCGGCTTACATAACAAGCGCGATGGCCAATCAGATCCTGGCATGTCTTTTTAAACTTGGAGCTCTAGATATTTTTTACCAAGGAGTTATTGTGATCTAAAAACACCGACCAAAGCTTTGCGAATCTCTAAGTCGGAAATCTTTCAGGATGTCAGATAGAAGAAGAGTCAATGGGCCAGTAGGTGGCACATCCGCCCCGGTGTACTCAAAATATCTCTCCAAAGATCCAAGAGACCATGACGACCGGCCCAGAAGAACAAGACAGCCTAATGTTCTCCGAAAGATGTGTGAGTTAATATCTTTGATTGATTTCTCTCAGAGATTTACTGAGCTCTTTAGTCTTAAAAACAGGAGTGACACCCTCAGCTTCAGGCTCCGCATACCTCGAACTCGAAGCTTCTAAAACTCCCCAGGCATCAACCGCTGGCCTTGCTTCCCTTTCTACCTCCGGGCTCAAACTGACATGTACTGTACATGGCCCTCGCCCACTCCCTAAGAACGCTCCATTCTCCCCCCACATAATTCTCACCACACACGTCAAATACGCTCCGTTTGCGACACGTAAAAGGCGGGGTTATTTACGAGATTCGAGCGAGCGGGATTTGGGCGTTCATCTGGAGACTGCATTGAGGGGTGTAATTATTGGAGACAGATGGCCAAAGAGTGGTGTGGAAGTAAACATCACAATTTTAGAAGGAGAGGAGGATCAATGGTGGGGAGATGAGCGTGGTAGAGGGGCTGTCACGGCGGGGGAATGGGGAATGATGAGTGTGCTCAGCGGATGTATAACTGTGGCTTCTGCAGCGATTGCAGATGCTGGGATTGACTGTGTAGATGTCGTCTCGGGAGGAGTGGCTGCCGTTGTCAGAGGAGGAAATCCGAACTCTACGGTTCTAGTGCTGGATCCAGTTCCGTCTGAACACCAGGAGATATTGTCTGCTTGTATTGTGGGATACCTTCCCAGCAGGGATGAAATCACGGATCTCTGGGTAAAAGGAGATATTGGTCATGCTGGCCAAGCACGGAACCCTAACCAGACCGCTTCTTACGAGGATCTTGCGGATGGAGCCGTGCAAGCTGCTCTCGGATCTAACCGAGTTCTTGTTGCTGCCCTCAAAGAAACTGCAGAGCTCAAGCTGGTCCAAGATTAAGTCTCACGATACGGTTACGATTTTATGGATTCTGGAATGGAAAACGGGTTATATCATGGCGTTATTGGAGCGTATTGCATTTGCATGGAGTTCATTGTGTAATGTAGCATATCAGCATCTCTCTTCACGAAAAGAGAGAGAGTAAATGTTGAGTGACCACCAGATTAGGTTTCAAAAAAGCTGGAGACATGAACACACACTTAATTGGTTTGAAAAGATTCACAGTCTTTTACTCTCAGGAGATGAAAGGTTGTCAGAGAAAAGCAAGCAGCAACTTGATACCTAGTCACTTGTGTTATGCTCTGGTCTGATTCTCTCTCTGACGTTGCCGCGACAACAGTATATAAAGAAATTATAGTAAAGCAAACTACCAGAACGTCCACTTGCCTTAATCATCAACTTCTTCCTATGGATAGCTTGGTATGTTGCAAACGGATAGGAAAAAACAGCCGTCACTTAGGTCCCCGGGATTACCTGTATTAGCTCACATCTATCCTCCATCCTCTTCTCAATCGTCATCCGAACTTCTTCACCGACAGATGTAACCACCATCCACGGACATGGATGTCACCAAATTTTGTGCCGGCTGCCCAAAATCTCAAGCATCCATCCGTGCCCGCTCCAAGGCTGCGGGAAATGCAAATCAACATACTACTGCTCCCAAACCTGCCAAGAGACGGACTGGATATCCCATAAAAAGATCTGCTCTGCTCAAACCATTTCCTTGAGTTCTTCGACAGGCAGTGACTACGAGGTCAAGGAGTCTGAGCCCGAGTTTGCACACCATCATCAACCCTTCGCCAAGCGACCCTCCAGTACGTCCTCCTAATTCAAAACATAGTCCAGGATTTGAGGTGATATGGTCATCTCCTGGGATGGAAAAGATGGATGATCTCAATATGCTTCTAGCGAGGGTTTGGTGTTTGAGCGACTGATCGATTGTTTCCGTCTTCGTTGTGAAGACGAGTACAAATGTAAAGCTGAGGCGAGGGGAAATTATAATGAAGATGATCCTCGACCTGAGGTTCGCAGATTCTTAAATATGGTGGAAAGATGAGACTATGTTACCGAAGTAGTGAATTAAGGACAAGAGAGCAACGTACGAGAGAGCTGCGTGGATTGGATGGCGCTATATTAGGAATGCGGTGGAGAAGAATGATATCCGGGAGCATTATGGCGATGGTGCCATGCCGATGAAGACATTTACCTGAATCCAATCATCTGCGACTTAAATAAATCGAATCACATCTCCCTCACTCTCTCCCTTCTTCCAAGCCTCCACATGCATTTCTCCAATAGCCACTCTCCTCGCCAACCTCCCCTCCCACCTAACCAACATAACATTAACAGTCTTGTGCTCGCCCGCCTCATAAACACCGATATCAAACGGCGCTTTCGACTTCCTAAAACCCCCCAACACCCACGTTTTTTGTGACAGAGACAACAAAATCAAACTCAGCTCTGCTTCTTCCGGCAACAACAGCTCCGCCAAGTGATCCTCCCTTATCCCATTCAACGTCCCAGACCAAACACCATCGCTATCAAGAAGTGGTGCACAAGGTGTGCCATAACCCGATTGCTTCAACATTTCCTCCCTCGTAGCGACAAAAGACTCGCGCGATGGCGTTGGAAGCACATGTGGGAGATGCATAACTATTCCAATGTTGAAAATCGTGCCAGCGGGGTTGTGTGGCTCGAGAACATTATCACCAGTTCTCCACTGACTTTCATCGTTTGGACTGGTAAGTTTATAGTCTTTCTCACCATCCCAAACGCTGGCTTGACTCCAATCGATATATGGAGTGAGCTGTCCGGAACTTTCCTTCTCGATTTGGTAGATAGTTTGGCCGGGGTGACTGAGCCAGGAGTATGATGGGAAAAGATTACTCGCGAGCTCTTTTTCTTTCTCTACGCGTTGCTCTTTGGAGTCCATGGAGTATGATCCCGTCCAGAGAATCGCCCAGCTAAACTCCTCAACCGGGAGACAATACGCGAAATGCCAATCCCAGGTCAACTCCAGCGCACGCATCAAGCCTTTAAACGCTTTCTCCCTATCACTATCAAACGACAACCGTCGACTCGTATAATCCATGACCAATTCCCGATACCGAAAGAATAAACTCATGAAATTTTGATTGAGCGGTGGCCAGTTACCAACACGATTGTGCATCATCGGATTCTCCAGCTCCGGAGCTCGCTCGCAGAAGATGGACTGGGAACATTGCATTTTGGCTTCTCCACCTAAGATCCAGAGACAGCGACGCGAGAGGAGAACTTCTTGAAAGGTCCAGGCGCGGTTGCTGTGCGGGAGGCGAGGTAGGCCGGACATGAGACCGATGATACTTTGATATTCGTTTGTCCCGAAAAGAACGCCGTTTTGTCGGGTAATGGGTTTGATGTTTCGTGTGCCTGGTTGAACACCAGCGAGAGGATCAGAAGCTTTGGTTGCGGTGGCAGCGATGATGGTTAGGATAGCTGCGTCGTAGATTTCGGCCATGTGGTTGATGGAGACTTGTTGTTCTGCGCTGTTGTCCTGACGAATACAGAGACAATCGACCCAGATGTATCTCTCGCCTAGCCCGGCAACGATAGACATTGCATCTCCGATAGTTCTGGGAACTCTATCAGCGCATTTCAATAGTCCACCAGGTTGAGTAAGGCCAGAGTAGGTTTCTTCCGTGAGGTTCAATTGCGAGACGCCTCCCCAAACGTAGCTCAGGGCTACAAAGCGGGAGGATAGAGACATCGGGACGATCTGTTGCGCCTCGACATCTACGAGTAAGAATGGCATTTCGGATACCGTAGGGGCCATGTTCTCGAAATTTGGTTTGCTACATTCTGGATGCTCTTGCTCGCATGTGGTAAGCCAGGATTTGATGAGTGGAAGATGTATCTTAGATTCTGGGATGAGTCGTATGTTTTCGTTGATATCAATGGGCTCATCGTGATGCGTGTAGATTGTGACACCTTCGAACAATTGTGATTCAAGATCTGGGTGTTGTTAACACAGATGGGGATCTATTATTGGTAGTCCGTACATTTGGTATACTCATCCGAATCGGTCTCGGCGGTTGGCGCCTCCTCTGTCCCAGAATGACCATTTCCAGTTGACAAGATCTCAGTAAGGTGACATTTGGGTTCTTCTGTCTCGTGAACACCTAAGCCGTGATATCGTTTTTCCCGCCAACTTTTCTCGCAATGATCACATATCCCTTTGTGTTGGCCCCACAGTGCTGTGGTAAAACCATCATCAACACCCTCAACCTCATCAATAGCCACCTTGGGTTCTGGGCTCTCCGTCTGGAAATTACTCATCATCAATGGAAAAGTTGACTGTTTGGAGAAACTTATTGTTTTCATTCAATCAATTTCTAGGTATTTCTGTGAGTGCAGGAATCTATTCTTAGGTTGATGTTGCGTCGTCGTCCCCAAAAAAGAGCCGAAGGATCAAGGCTTTGCCATTTCGGCTGCTGGAGCGAGGAAGTGATCTGCAACATCATATATTGGTCCATCTGTTGACAGCACCTCCTTCAAGGTTTACAACTAATATGAACAGAAGCGTATGAACGATTGACAGCTCTCTTTTCGATCGCGATACAAATAGCGAATCTCCAGGGTGGGGGCGAAAACTCCTGATGGCCGCCTCAATGTCCGTCCAGAGGGTTTCCAATTCTGCAGCCAGGTTGCAATGTCACATTGCCAGCCCACAATCATTGCTATCAGTGTTTCATCATTCAGCGTCGAAATTCATGCGTGATGAAGACTGGCTTTCGATTGCTGCTTTCCGGACGCATATCGGAAAAGACCTAACTCCATTGGCAACAGGACATCGGGTATTCGATCATCAGACGAGAAATACGTCGAGAGCTGCAGGGTGTAACTATCGTCTGTCGTTATCATAATGTTATTGCGTTTGCTGGGCGGGCTTTTAGACTACGTTCAGTACAGCAAGACTCTCTCTACCTTACGATGTCCGGAGGAATGAATGTTCAGTACAGTACCTACATTATCGTGCACCTTCGTGCATATAAGGAATATGGGATAGAACACGACGTCTCAGATGCCATGCGATTGGCTTCTTGGTGTTCACATCGGAGAAAACTTGAAAGGCGTTGTTGTCTTGCTATTGGCATTGGTGGAGGCCGAAAGGGCCTTGTTCTCTCAATATGACGACGATTGTGACCCGGCAAGCGCCTCTTAGCCCTACGCCCTACCAATTAACCTTAATTGCCTGGCGACTATTAACCGAATATGGAGAATGCAAGACCTTTGCTGACCTTGCAATGCTCAGTTATAGATCATACGAAGATTTGTTTTCTTCTTTGGTGGTCCAATTCTAGATGCTGAAGACGGACTGCCTCAGTTTCCTAGGCACTCGACTTTCTACTCCAAAAGATCTACAGTACCTACCGACATACTCTCGAGGTACTTTATTCTAGAACCTCACACCATGATAAATGTATATCCACGTCATTCACTCTTATTGGTCTTATTGGTGCAAGATACGAAGACTGGAATGACTCGTCTCAAATGTCGCGAAAGCAGGCGTTGAACAGCGATTCTCGTGCTGGAGGATTCGCGCCAAGTGCGGCACAGACTTTTAGTGCGGCAAGAAAAGGGTTCGAAGGAACATGCAGACACAATATCGACAAGCATCTCGACACCATTTTTCAGCCTCTAGCATGGGTGCTGGTGGACAAGCCCTAAACATGCTGCTTGAAAAGAGGAGGTTGGGTATCTCTATATCCATGAGATCTCGCCTCCTCAGGCTACCACGAACGCCATCTGGAGTCTCACTTGACTTGACTTCAGTTCTCACGCTTCATCACAGATCGAGTCCATCATTCTTTTGAACCAAAATACCCTCAAAATGGGCAACCTAGCTCGTCCTGAGCCCATGAGCAACGACAACGCTCGTGAAGGCGCAGAGAACGAGAAATCGTCACCCGTGACCATGGACCGACTAGCAGTCAATATCAATTCAAAGATCCAACAATGCCGAAGTTTTGCGCTCGCTGCACTATTCTCTTATATAGTACCAGGCGCAAAAGCACAAGAAGAAAAAGAAGAACTCGTTGCTGCAGATTGTGCTTTCGACCAAGGAGAACAGAAACCCGGACAAGCATTTCCCTTCAGACAATGGCTCAATCGTGGTCGTTGTATCAGAGATTACAACTATGCTCAATGCCGGGTCAATCTTGATGCAACTCTCGAGGCTCAGGACAATATACATCAAACCGAATACGGTGCCTCTGCTGGTGTTTTGGCCTTACTACCCACAATCGGCGCTTTATTCGGGACCACGACGAGTGAAATATGGACTTTGTCGACATTCCTTCCGTGCGGTGGATTTCTTGCCATGCTTCTTTCATTTGGAGGAACTTCTGCTGTATCAACCAGCTTGAATGACTATGAAAACGCTCTTGCAGGACAAGCCATCCGATATGGTCAACGCTCCAAGGTCTCTCAAAAGAGTGAGATGTTCTCCGAGGAAACAGAAAAAGCTTCCGACCTCGACGATGAATTGATGGAGGAGAGGAGAGACCAAAAGATACGAAGAGACAAACTTGACTTAATGAGAAAACTTATACTTGTGAGACTCAATCAGAGAACCGAATCTCGAATTCCCAAAAGATTTCTGGCCCTCGGATTACTGGGTATGGTGCTCATGTTTTGTCTCGTTCACATCGCTATGGCCATAATCGAAGTCGGGGCCGTATACTCAAACGGCTGCAACTATGTTTGGTGGTTTCACATGTGGTACATCTGTGGTAAGTTTTCATCTATTCCTCACCTATTCCCTAAGAAACTTGCAATTCTAATTTGGCACTCCTCCAGTGACATTGGCGGCTACACTCGACAGCTGGGCGCAAGATCCTTTCATCAGAAATTGGAGATTCTACCTCACAACTATCCCAGATCACGTCGAAGTCGTCAAGGGCCATCACGTCTCAGATCATCTAGAAAACACGCGCAGCGGAGCTTTCGGTAAAATCCTGAGAAAAACAAGACTCGGCCATCTCACACTCACCCCAGCAACCAGCTCAACTCCCAAACCCAAAAATTCTGTTATGGTTCTGGTCTCTACAGCATACGATTCGAATAAGAAATCTTTTTGGCGCTCGGCCTTTCAAGTCTTCACCAAAGCTGCTGGTGTGACTGTTTTCGTCTTTAGCACATGCGTGCTCTCAGCCGTTTCATTGCTCGCAATGCCAATGGCCCAACTGGTCTTGATGGCTGTTGTTGGTGCTGGAGTGGGATCGCGTGTAGTTGCGGGCTCTATTGTAGCAGCTGTTGGCAAAAGACAACCCATGATCCACGTCATTACCGACAACAACATGGAAGCTACAGAAGTCGTCCGCGAACTTTTTGAGTTGCAGAGAGATGAAGATCGTAAACCCTTCCAAATTGAGGCGAGAGGGCATGTATTTGTGAAGAATCAGCGAGTGGCGACGAGACTTATCATGCCTCGTGCAATCTTCGGGCTCTTGATTTCACCGTTGGATTTGAGAACAGTACGGGATGTTCCTGTCAACTCGGATGATGAATCATGGCAAGGAGAGGCAGGACAGAGTCTCCGGGATGTTGAGATCCAAAGATAGCGATTCTAAACTTTGTTGAGCGGGATCAAAAGTTTGAACCCACTCCATGAATCTGCGGATGCTTTGAAATAATGGGATGAACCGAAACATCCGGAGGGTGCGATTCTCCACGGTTCCCGTGAATATGATGGATTCTATGTTTTGTACGCAAAATACCCTTTTTCAGCGCTGTTGAGGAGAGGAAGTAATCCTGTGTGGCTTCTTTCACTTTCTTGTCGGATCTTATCACGAATGAAAGCCTCCCGTGAAGGAATGAAATAATGATTGAGAAGGCACAGATGACGAATACAACTTGATTTCTAACTTCAACTCTTATTGGAACGCATAGAAAGAAGTCCTTTCATTTTGCCTGATTTACGTACGCGCTTTTTGGCTCTTGAATCCTGTGCTATATTGAATTATGTTCGCTGTGTTGATCGAGGTTAGAGTCCGTCATGCCCTGCCCAACATGTCTTCTTTTCCCGCAGGGCTCACAAGTATTGAGCCCTCACCTAAAGTGATGCTGCCATCCTGATTAAATCCTTCGCAATTCTCCACAGATGATCTGTTTGCTGTCTGAAATTCAAATAACAAACCTAGTTCGGCGGAGCGGATGGTCTTTTTCAATCTACACGTTCATGGGACCGACGTAATGCTCTTGGAGTTTTAGTGGAGGAAAATTTACCAGCAGTGTCCCTGAAGTGTGGGGTACAGGGAATATATTAAGGGATGAGAAACGAAACGCGGAGATGCTGGCGATCTTGAGTCGGTAGTTTTTCCGTCGGCAATTCTGATTGGTCCGGTTGAAGTCCGCAATGTCAACAATAAAGTGTTTGTATATTGCCCTCTCGGCCATGGTTTTTGCTTATGTGGAGGCTACGGAAAAGAAAGCTTGTTGAAAGAGGTACGTACTCATAGAGAGGTGAGTAACAATATGTATTTATATCCTATGGCGTTCCTCTCTCTAGAAGGACTTATTCCACAACTCAAGTCAATCTTTACTTTCTTTCACCACCAGAGACTCTGAATAATCTTCAAAATGTTACGACCAATCCTTTTCGCATTTACTGCTATCATCTCCTTGGTAGAGGGTGCAGCACGCACATCTCCACCATCCGGAGCAATCGTCGTTGCCAAATCAGGAGGATCTTTCACTACCGTAAGTCCCTCTATTGCGCAACCACCTCAAAGCAACACAACCTAATACCCCCCTTAGCTTCAAGCAGCCGTGAACTCCATCTCTACCACCTCCACCACCGCCCGAATCATTTTCATTCAACCCGGCACCTACAACGAACAAGTCTCCGTCCCAGTCCTAGCCGGCAAACTAACCATCTACGGCTACACGACCAATGACCAAGACTATACCAAAAACCAAGTCACCATCACTCAAAGCAAAGGCGCCGATGAAGCCGGCAACAACGACGCCTCTGGCACCCTCCGCGTCCGCGCCGCCAACTTCGCAGCGTACAACCTCAACGTCATCAACTCCCGTGGTTCCGGTATCCAAGCCATCGCCATCTCAGCCCAAGGCGGTAACCAGGGATTCTACGGCTGCAAATTCATCGGTTATCAAGACACCGTCTTGGCTAACGAGGGAAAGCAAGTCTATGATAAATGCTACATCGAGGGCGCGACTGATTTCATCTTCGGTCAACGCGCCGTGGCTTGGTTCAATAAGAATACCATTGCTATTTCCGGCAAAGGATATGTGACTGCCAACGGAAGGGATTCCTCCACTAATCCATCGTATTATGTCATCAATGGTGGTTCCATCGCTGTTAAATCTGGTGTCTCCCTCGCGACTGGATCAACTTATCTCGGTCGTCCATGGAGGAATTACTCTCGCGTTGTGGTGCAGAATGTAGCTCTCTCGGCGGTTGTCAACTCAGCTGGTTGGGTGCAGTGGGGATCGAGCGATCCAAGAACAGATAATGTGTTTTATCGTGAGTATGGCAATACTGGTACCGGTGCGTCTGGCACAAGAGCGAGCTTCTCGAGTAAGCTGTCGGCTCCGGTTACCCTGGCGGGGGTTATTGGGAGTACCAGCTGGATCGATATGACTTATTACAATGGGGCGTAAGTTGTGAAATTTCTCTGTGGGAGAGTGGTATTTTCTTTTGATGATGATCAATTACTTTCGATGGATATACTTTTTTGCAATGCATTTTTGTTTCATTTTGAAAGGTGGGAGATCAGGCGGAAGGGAAACAAACGAATGGATCATGAGTGTCTTCGTGTTTTGTCATATTCTTTTTCGATGAATATACATTTTGAAGACGACACTTTTTTGTTATCTCTTTTGTCAGCATAACTTGGCTGAAAAAGGTTGGAGGAATCATGAACTTATGTCTATGTAAACAAAATCATGTTGATGGGAAGTTGGGAACACTATCTTTCTCTGTCTCTCAAAACGCATATCCATAAACACGTGTGTGAGAGCCTGATTGACATGCCTGTTGGAGTATCTTTACTAACATCTGTATGTGTGTGATTTACAGAACCGAAGAAGAACCAACCACTACAACTACCACCACCACAGTAGCAGTAACCACAACATCTCGGATCACAACCGCAATCACGACAGTCACAACAACAACCATCTCAACAACCCTTCGCACAACAACCTCCCCAGCCACTCCAACCACCACAAGCGCCTCCTCAGGAGGATGCACAGTAGAGAAATGGGGCAAATGCGGTGGCTCCGGTTACACAGGCTGCACAGTCTGTGTGGCGGGAAGTGTTTGCACTTATAGCAATGGTTAGTTTTTCTTTTACATTTTCTTTCTCCCCTTTTCTGAAAAATACTGTCTTGTTCGGTTGTTGATATGAATGTGATTTATGTGACTAACTTTTTCGGGTGGTAGACTTCTATTCGCAGTGTTTGTGAGAGACCATGTTTGTGGGGATACGCAAGAAAGAGCGATATTCCAAGCTGGATGTTTGGTTGTGGACAAAGTGGAATGGAAATTCGAGGACGTATTCTTAGTAAATAGTTGACCTTTTCAATTAGGACTTGCACATACAAACATCTGAGCACCCCTTTTCCTAAGTGACGGTGTCACATCATCGACCCATGAACTGTCTTCCTTTTGTAACCGTAATCTGTATTGTATTATCTGTCCCGAAATGAAGAAAGCACTAAACGACCCATATGCATGTGTGGTATCCTAATCTAACAACCTCCGACTTCGCGCCCAAACTCCTTCCTTCGATCCCAACGCAACCAAAGCATCTCAATCAATCGATCGGCTGCTGCTTAAACAAACTCTTTCCCGCCAACCACTTCCTATACGCTTTGTACCGTTTCTTCGCCCCATCCTCCTCCAACACCATCAACGGATTCTCGCTTTTCGCAATGCTCAAGAAATCTCTATACTCGACGATCTCCTCCAACCCTCGCTCTGACTCGGCTCCGGCACCACTGCCACTAATACCGTCAACCGTTGTCACAACACCGATATCCCTCCAAGGGCCCTTGACGTAATCTAAGTATTCGACGTCGATCTCTGCTGGCGTTTCAGTAGACACTACTAGTGGCAGTGTTTGCGGATGCGAGATATATCGAGCGTAATCATCAGCTTCCTGCTGGCTGACGGAAGGATTGAGAGACTCATTCACAACTTGTGTGAAGGTCCACTGTGCAGCCTTGGATTTATCGAGAGATGTGAGTTTTTGTTTCACAGGCGAAGATTGCGGCTCTTTTATGATGCCGTGAGTACTGACGTCGTGTTTCTCGTGGATAGGCTGGAGCCAGCGCTGGATCGAGATACGTTTGTTAGAGGTGATGCCAGATTTAATGGACATTGTGTCGTCGTCCGCCGGTAACGAGGTGGTCTCCTCTGGCTCGACAATTGTGACACCCTTCTTCAGCTTCTTCTTCTCTGGAACGTCTTGATTGGCTTCGGTGCGGACTTTGAAGGGTGATAAATCGTAGCGTCCTTCTTGAGTTGAGCGAAAGGGAATATAGCGGAGGGTCGAGTTCATCTTGCCCATGTGGACAAAAATCTTCACGAGGGAGGAGACGGCCAGAGGTTTGTAGTACTCGAGCCAGTAGTCGTCGAAAAAGCCGATGGGTTTACCAGCTGTAGCACCACACGGAGCGACATGATCAGGTAAGACTCGCTTCTCGAGAAATTCAGGAGTGAACCAATTGATATAGTTTCGTCTAACCTTTCCAGACCAACCTTTCGGATCCGCATGATGCAGGTAGTAATCTGTGGTAAGATCCCACAACATAGGCTGGCCCTGAACGAAAATATAATTTCCAAGAAAGAGGTTGTATGCCTCTTGCCGCTGACCGTCGAGGAAAGAGTTATTATAGTAACGCTTGAAACTCTCTACCATATCTCGAGAGTGGCTTGTCCATTGGTTGATCTTTCGATATGTCTCCATTGTGTTGACGAGCTGAGATCCACCGTACTGAATTGCGATTGTGTCACCATGATCGTGGAACATGTGAGTGAACATATTGACAGCATCGGTATCGTAGTTAATCGATGTGTCCGCCAAGATGCCCAGAGCATGAAGTTGGTGGCCCAGCGCACGTTTACCAATAACGAATTGAGCCGCATTTGTTCGATCCAAACAATCAATACAATTAGTCCTTGCAATGCCGTTTTGTACCTTTGGCGCGGAGGTTTTTCCATCTCCATTGTGGAAGAATCCAGTTGTCATCAGGACATCTTCAGCGATTCCTTCCAAGGTTCCAATGACATCTTGATCTCGGCTCTTCGAAGCTCGGCTCATGTCCCAAGCTTTGTGAATGATCTTCTTATCGGCTGGTAAGAATTGATTTAAGTAATTGATCGCATTCGTGAACTCGACGAGGAGTTTTGACTCTCGGGGTGTCCGTTCTTTTGACTTCACCAGGTTGAGAACATAGACTGGGGCGCCATATCTTTCAAACAAATTGTCAAAATGCAGTGCTGCGGCTCCATAGAAAGGATCAACCAGGTTTAGCTCGATTGGTGGTTTTGGAGTGACACCAGTATTGTCTTGAGTCCAGTAAAGTGGTATACTGCCACGATGCTGGACGTATGAGGTGAGATTTGGGTTGGCGAAGAGCTTAGCACCTGGCGCATGAAATGATGTTGTTTGCATTTCAGCAACAATCTGCTCCGTTTCGACATCATTGGCAACATATCCCTTCCAAAGTTAGCTCGTGTTTTTCAGTAGGAACCGAATACACTTACCAAATCATTTGCACCGCGCTTGAGAAACCTTGCTCCGGCGAAGTATCTTGACCTTCTTGCGATTACAGTTATGTGAACAGTCCGACCGTAAATTGAGAGAGCTACAATCATCAGCAAGACCCTCTCGCTGAGGATAGCAATTTCACTTACCGGATTGGTCAATATAGCCATGAATGATGGGTAAGCACCAGTCATAAGTATTCTTCAGAGCTTTGATGGCAGGTTGTAAGAGGTAATCATTCCAAACAAACATGGTATTGTGGTCCTGAGGATGAGGGTATGGAACTCCCTTCGCAACAGCATTTCGCTCAGCAATGATGTTGTGTTGAAGAGTTCGTGTAATATCGTAAGAGTAGCTGAAGTAGAAGGAACGGGCAAGATCCAAGTTGTTGAGAATTCCCAAGAAACGTGCCTCTTCGGCATTCTTAGTCTCGCCTCTGAATCTCGAGCTGGTTCCTTGGGTCAGAGGGACCAGTTCTGTTCCGTCAACAGAGTACACAAAATGCCCACCCACCATACAAACTTGACTCCGTTTGGTGATCAGCAACATATAATATGTGCCAGTAAACCGAATAAAACCTAGGAGACCCCAAGTACTGCATCGCAGCTTCATCCCACCGGTACTTTTATTACCGTCATCGATAGCATTCAGCAACTGGCTCATCTCCTTCTTTGTATAGACAATATCATCCTCTGCTATGCTGAGGTTGCCAGCATCTGCCATTCGGTCGATATTTAGAATTCGGAATCGTTGGTCCATGACATCTGCGCCGACAAGATAGTATCTTCCCGCGGTCTCGTAGAGCGAAAACTTGTGCATCTTGCAAACCCCTTGGTCTCCGACCTTCTCATACTGCGCGCCTATATTTCGTTTCATATCTGAGTTTGGACTTCGCGTGCGTTGGAAGGGTTTACAGGTTGAATCTTCGTCGACTTCGTCTTTCGCGGGTGGTCGTTTCTCATCAGGGTTGAGAGAGGGGTATGGAAATCTGGGAACCCCCTCTTCATCCAGCTCAGGATTTTTAAAATCAAGACTCAAAGGAGAAGTCATGACAGACGTCGACCTAGAACCTGTGCTTTGCGAGGATTCACCTCCAATACTCTCGTTATCGAAGTGAACATGGTGGGAAGGATCGGAAGGCGCTGGCGAGCGCCCTCGTCGAGAAATGTTGTCCTCTTGATCTGCCATGCTGGCGGTATCGTTGATGCTATGACAAGTTCATGAGTGCTCGATTTTCCAGCTCATTTGAATATATGAGCTTGGTGGTTTCAACTGTTCTCAAACATTTCTTGCAATGGCAGTGGTGATGTCTCGGATGTCTACGTCAACAATCAGATCTTCTGGGGTAACCTTTATTCTGCCAAAGCGGTCAGATGTGGCGTCTTTGCCAAGGTCTTTGACCACAGCCTCACACGACAAGGCTTTGGGAATCAACAAACTCATCCGACAGGACATCATCAGTATCAACACGAGACATTCAAATTCTGCAACGGGCTGCTGTGGCAACACTGAGTTCTAGACGAATCCTGAGTATTTAGGTTCTGGAGAACTTCTCTAATTTTCCTTGAAATTCGATCCAATTGGCCATTCACTCTCATTCCCAAAATGCCTTCCACTTTTCTCAAAGGATGGTCTGTCCTCATCGTGGCATCACTGGCACTTGCTCTTCCAGATCTAGAGGACGAGCTACTTAATACTTTCAAATATCGAGATGCTTGCCCAGATTACAAGAGATATTCTACGTATTATCAGTAAGTATCAACCTCCGCTCCAAGCTAGCATTAACTTATTCTTGACAAGTGATCCTGCCTCAGAAGGTCCAATGGGTCTCCCTTTTCAGAGACCAGTCCCAAACTGCCGGACATTCAGTTCTCCATTGGTTGAAAAAGTGATAGATCAAGTTACCAAAAAAATGACAGACAAAGACCTGGCAAGATTGTTTGAAAATGCCTTCCCCAACACCTTGGACACCACTGTTCGCTGGCACACAGATGGGACGGCAGCCCATACTGAACTGAAAGCTCGTGAAGCAAGCGAGGAAGGACAGTGGGAAGGCGCACAATCATTTATTGTGACTGGAGACATCACGGCTGAATGGCTCCGTGATTCCACAAACCAGTTGCTCCAATATCAGCCTCTCGCCAAGAGAGACAAAGCATTGTTCAATCTCATATTAGGAGCCATCAACACACAGGCTGAGTATGTTATCGAAGCACCATACTGTAACGCTTTCCAACCACCTCCACCTTCAAAACTCTCTGCTACTGAAAATGGCCAAGACGATGTAGTTCACCCAGCTTATGAACCTTCGTTCGTCTTTGAATGTAAATATGAACTCGACTCCCTCGCTCATTTCCTCGCTATTGGCAACACATTTTACAATCACACCAAATCAACCGATTTCCTCAATAAACGCTGGTACAAAGCACTCGATACCTTACTTCTAGTTCTCGACCAACAATCACAATCCGCCTTCGACCCGGAAACTGGCCGTTTTCAAAGAAATATGTATACTTTCAGTCGAAGAACCGACCAGGGCACCGAAACACTTCCCTTGTCTGGAAACGGCAATCCCTTGAATTGGGGCACTGGACTTGTACGTAGCGCATTCCGTCCTAGTGATGATGCCACAATTCTTGGTTTCTACATCCCAGCCAACGCCCAAATGGCAGTAGAACTACAACGGACAGCCAAAATTCTCGCCACCGTAACCGGCAAGAAGGCCTTGGCTCAAAGACTCGAACAGCGTTCTGCCAAGATCACACAAGGAATCTGGCAGCATGGCGTCGTGGAACACAAGAAGTGGGGTACAGTATTTGCCTACGAGGTAGATGGTTATGGATCTCATATCTTGATGGATGATGCGAACGTGCCTAGTTTAATGGCATTGCCCATTCTAGGATTCGTGAATGTGGATGACGAGGTTTATCAAAATACCAGGAAGATGTTGTTGAGCAAAGAGGGCAACCCTTATTATCTTGAGGGCAGAGCATTCCATGGCATCGGAGGTAGGCTTACTTCATCTAAAATCTCCAGAAGAAACAATTTACTGACACTTTGTCGGCCAGGACCGCACATTGGTCTTGAATTTGCATGGCCCATGAGTCTCCTCCTCCAAGCGAGGACCTCAAATAATGACACTGAGATCATGGAATGTGTCAATTTAGTCAAGAGTGCCAGTCGCCTTGGTTTGATACACGAATCTATTAATGTAAACAGAATTGGCGATTACACACGTAGGTCTTCTCCTTTCCCTCAGTCTCTTGCACACTCACTAATTATTTACTTTAGGAAGCTGGTTTGCATGTAAGTTTGGATGACTTGACCGAATGTCCTTAATTACAGCAAAGCGAGAAAGCTAATATCGTGAAAACAGGGGCCAATAGCGTTTTCGCTCAAACTATCCTTGATCTCGCGCAAAGGAAACCACATCTGATCTTTGGAAAAGGAGCAGAACCTTACGTAGTCGAATAACGTCTGTCGCTCAGCAATGGAACGCTGGTATGATAAACAACATTGCTGCTGGTCACAAGATTTCACCATCACCGAGTCTTCCCTTATATGAGATCCACTTTTTCGTGAAGCCTGTAAAGCTAAATCATTGGCTGTCTAGTAATATGATACATCAAGCGTTTGGCTATCAATCATATTTACAGCCGTCTCCTAGCTACTCGGCTTTCCTGGAATCCCAAGCTCTGTCCACCTATCCTTCACTTCTTTCAAAACCCCATCCCACTCCTCCACCCCAGGATTTCTCAACTGCCACTCCATACAAACTCTTAGTGCAGGTCCCGTCCAAATCCCCGGTCTCAAGCCTCCAAGCTCCTTACACAATTGCTTTCCATCAATTATCCCCTTAATCAGTGGCGCTTCCATTAAATCCATGCTCTCAAGATGCTTAAGAAAACTCTCCCACTCCTTAAGAAGCTCTTGGAAGTCCTCCATTTTGTTCCTTTGCATAGCTTCAACCAGAATGGCAAAAAGCACTTGAAGTTTCCAGTGACCTCCCCGAGCGTCCCATTCTCTGATTTTCATCCCGACTGTGTCCCGTTCCTGTACAAATGTTTCGTTCGCTAAGACGGAGTCTTTGAGAGCGGTGATTTCTTGGAGATGCCTGAATGCTCCAGTGAGAAAAGTCACAACTTTCGATTCGGTTTTGAGTCCTTCTCGAGCGGCAATGACGCCGAGAGGGAGGGGGGTTTTGCCGGTTGTAGAAGGAGTGGGGAGGGGCGTTGATGACCAGGGGGTGAGGGCGCAGAGGAGCCAGGAGAGGTAGTCTGTGTTTTCTGAAGTGGTGGGGATGAGGGTTTGGTAGATTGAGCTGGGAGATTTATCGAAAGAGAGGACAGAAAGGCACTCATAGGCTACGTGCCAGGTTGATGTGTCTGGACACACGACTTCTTCTTTGGTGGGGTCGGTAAAGATGGCAGGGTAGAGGGAGAGGCGGTCAAAGATGCTGAGAGAGGATTTAGGATTGTTGCCTTGATATTGTTAGATTTTATTTTGTAATTTACAGCCAGACAAAAGAGGACTAACCTTTCAACATCTTAACAACTTCAATGCCTACTCTTTCTCGGCTGATCTTGAGTTGCAAAGCCTCCATAACGGCTGGATCACTCATATAGACTTCGGTATCCGGATCAATCTTGAAATCTAACCGACTAGCAAATCTGATCAATCTCAGTACCCGCAAAGGGTCATCAGTAAATGTCGTTTTCGGATCCAAAGGAGTTCTGATGCGCTTGGCATCCAAATCGGCCAATCCTCCCACAAAATCTTCAACCACATCTTTCTGAAGATTATAGAAGAGCGCGTTGATATTAGCATCTCTCCTCAAAGCATCTTCCTCTGCGGTTCCAAATTCCATAATAGGGTTACGGCTGTCCTCCGTGTAGGTCTCCTTTCTTAGATTAACGAAGTCCACATCAAAACCTAAAATCCTCTTGGTAGCTGTCTCTAGATGCTTTGATTTGTCCGGGTTCTTTGCAATTGTGTAGAGATTCCCCAGATCTGCTTCCTCTAGATCGTGCTTCTTCCTATTTTCAGGATCTTTGAAATATTCTTGCAATTTCTCGCAAAAATGCAAACCCGTGGTGACATTGATGGCGGCGTCGATATCATGACTGGGGATATTGAGAAGTTTGTCTCGAACCCATCCTCCTGCAAAGCGAAGTTCGAGTTTCTCTTTAATCTCCTTGGATTCGTCGATATAGCGTGCTACGTCGAGGAGGATAGCGCGGAGCTGGCTCTCCTTGGGAGTGAGATCAATTTGCCTGGTAGTCATGTTTGACCTTGCTCTTTTGAGATGAGAGGGTGAGATTGGTTCTATCGCCGTCGTTGCCAGTTTCCTTTTCATTTGGGAAGGGGGTTGTGTTGGGTAGTATTGCTGGATTATGACTCTTCGGAGGAGTCGATAACTTTGGGCTTGCAGGGTGTGGAAGAGAAAAGTCATCGGCGTGTTGAAGGTTCAGAAAATGTCATAACGTGATCTTTAGACTGGCCATTGGAACGAATAAGGGAAATTGTAACGGTGTTCGTGGCGAGGAAGTCGCAGACAAAGAGAAATGCAGATGGTTCTATCAAAAATACATCATCACGTGCAGGTAGGTGACTTTGACAGCAACAGCCTCCGCGGTTCCAGACTACCGGACCTCCATCTCGACATCTCTCTTTGCGCCAACAGGCTTGGACCATACAACAGACATTGCGACTATTCAAAATGACCATCTGAACACTCAAAATCGAATACACTATACGGCAGTCAATTTGTTTACAGTGAAAGGTCTCGAATTAAATATTTCCCAACTAAGGGAGAACTGTTTGTTGGATCCGACCAAGACGACGTAGCTCAGTGCTTTCAACTTATTTACTCCCCGGCAGAGACAAGCACCGCTTTTTCCAAGATTACGGATGAGAGTTCTTCTACTTTTATAACGGCTTGGGGCATGTCCTGCATCCCCCTTCCCCAGCATCTATCATGGCCTCACCATTGAGACTCCCGAAGATCAGAGGCCAGGAACCTCAATCGATGGCCTCTTCTATCTCCAGTCTGCCGTACAGAGGTTCCAATGCATCCGTATCTACCTTATTTGCATCGACCTCTACGCCCACAGGCTCACGATCTGCTTCTCCTAGTGGCACGGGCACACCCTCACGAATGGCCTCAAGTTCGATATTTGGCGGCACGCCACCAGCAGAAAGTCGTCAGCCACTACCATTAGAAAGTTCGGACGATCCTCGGAATCTCATAATGCAAGCGTTTGTACCGCATGTTGCAGTCCACACGTCGACCGATACCCACGAGTTAGTGAGGGAGAAAGGGTTCAATGGCGGACTGTGGGAACTTCTACGGCCATTTGGGGAACGAATACAGGGGAAGGTCACTGTCAGAGACAGCATAGGATCAGGAAAGACATGGGATGATTTTGCAGTGAGATTTGTGCAACTAGGGGATGGGCTTGAAAGCCCAGATGCATTACAAGGGACACGAAGGAGTGTGGATGGGAAGCCATTCTCTCCGAATGGAAAAGGACCCCTCTCAGCCCAGCGCGCCAGGACTGGAGGTGACATTCCGGCGATTGAACATCTAGTGGATCGCCATTTGAGCCATGCTGAAGACTATCCTACCATGACTAGTGAGGACTACTTGAGCTTCAAAAAGTCCCAGTTGTGGCACCCAGGCACTCCCTCGCCATTCTATACTTTGTACCTACGAAGGCTATTGTCCGGAATTCCTCTAGCGCCACATGAGACCTGGTCGCATCCCGTGGCTTGTGTGATTGCTATCAGTTCACGAAATCGAAACCCAATAGAGACTTTAAGGAATTTGTATGAAGATTCGAGCAATGGGGAGAAGCGTCTACCCTCCTGGGTAAGTAGCGAGTATCTTCGCTACTACGTTTTGGTCCATGATGAAGAGAAAGATGATATTTCAAAGTCGATGACACTGTTTGATCAGATGAAACGGCATTTTGGATTACATTGCCATCTGCTGCGGCTGAGAAGTAGTCATTGTGCAGCGTCTGATGATGATAGTATTAGATTGCCACGACCAGAATGGCTGTCTGCAGGAGAAGAAATTGTGGACATTCAAGAGCGTGAAATACTGGAGGATATTGAAGATTCATACCCAAGCATATACGAATCAGACACCACAGCCATCAAAACTTTCATTCGCGAAATGGTCACACAATCTATCGTACCATCGATGGAGCGAAATGTAGCAACATGGAATGATCAGGTCGCTTCAAGGCGGCGAGGTATCAGTGGTCGCTTCATGAGTTTGTCGAAGAAATGGACAGGATTTGGAAGTAGCTCAAGGATTTCATCAAATGGCGTTGGCGCAGGAAGTTCCAGCAATTATGATTCATTGCAAGGCTTTTACAGACCCGATGCTCCTGAAGCCGTTATGCGAAAATTGGCCGATTATGCATTCATGTTGAGAGACTGGAAACTTGCACAGTCAACGTATGACTTGCTTCGATCAGATTATAACAATGACAAGGCATGGAAGTATCACGCAGCAGCGAACGAAATGGCAGCCATCAGTACACTTTTGATCCCACAAGCTATGAGTTCAAAAAGTCGAGCCGAGACGGTTGATCAAATGCTGGAGACCGCGTCGTATTCGTACATCACGCGTTGTGGTGCTCAATACGGGGCTTTGCGCTGTCTAGCTTTGGGCATGGAACTTCTCAGACTTCGAGGCGGCTCTGCAACAGAGGATGCAGCTCGATGGGGGTCAAAACTGCTTGATAACAAAGTCGTAGGAGTTGTGGGTGATGCACTTGTCAAGGAGCGAATTGCCGCCTGCTACGCATTCAAGAAAGGATCTGGGTCTCAGAACTGGGGTGCAAGGACTCGAAAGTCAGCCGTATGGACGATTCTGGCGGCAGATGCATGGCTCACTCTGGGCAAAGTCCAGCAATCAAAACAAAGATTGAATGAAGTGGATGGCAAGTACGCATCGTTACGAAATCAGGAAAGTCTCGCGAAGTTCGCGAGAGCAAATGAATTCCTAGAAGGACTGCAAAGGGAAGTGCAGCTTGCTCTTTACCCAGAGTCGGGTATTGATGGTCCAGGAGCATCAGATGAGCTGATCGACACCTCGTTAGAGGAGAGTCTGGCCTTTGAATCGAGGCCTCATCGAAGGAGTTTGATGGGTCTTGAGGCACCTTCTCTGGGTGGACTAGAAATATCTCCTTCGCATAGTGAATTGTTAGATGATGGACAAGAGACTCCGAGGCAACTTAAATTTGAATGAGTCGAGCATGGTCTAGTTTGATGATCTCCGAACAACGTAACATTTTTGAGGAGCGTAGAAAAAGGATTTGAAAGGAAGCAAGGCATTGGGATGGCGTTGGGTGTTTAGATGGTGAAAGTCTACATATGTAGGATTTTAGCTTAGATGCGAGCATTCCATCAATGACGGAGATAAATGAATATAATAATTTTCACATATTTCCACATTGGTACAGAACATATGCTTCATTCTCAATAATACCTGGCTCTCCAGCCAATTTTGTTTACCTACCCTTCCCATCTTCGTCATACTCATAGCTCTTCATTCTATGAGCACAGAGCGTCAGTTGCCGCTGGCACGCGATGCGGCCGCTTGATCTCATTTTGGCATCCCCGAGGTGTGAGGTGCGATAAGATAACAATGCCAAGCTTCCACACCACATCAAGCACAACGTCAACAAAGCGAGGAAGGCAAATCACACTTTGTCTCATCCTGTCGCGACGCTGCTACGTCCGCTTCTTCTTTCCCGAGCACAATATCCAGCACATCATATAGATAGGGGTACACCGGCGAGTAAAATCTTGTATGCAACCTCAAACTTCAAAGCGTAACGAACAAGATGACCTCGCCCCTCCTAAACCACCTGTTCACCAAGGAACCTCAATTTCGAAAGTATATATGCCCCTGTCCCTAAGATCTATTCACTCGCTAACCCACCTTCTCAAAGACAACGCCTTGCCGCCCTTTACTCAGACTTCGTACCCCTACTCTCCCTAAACCCAGATGGCTACAACGCCAACATTTCAGCCTGGCGAACTGGTCTCTCCTCCGCTGCTCTCGCTGGCGTCCTCCCACCTCCATCATCACATTTCGAAATCACAATAAACAGGCAACTAGTAAGAGAACTAAATACACCAGAATGGGGAATGCCCCTCGCGCTGGGTACCGTGGTAAAGGATGCCCTAGACAAGAGAGAGTGGATTGACGGCAAGGAGTTTCGCACGAGTAAAGAGGGAGTAGTGAGAGGACGTTGGAGAGTACCGGGTGTGGGCGAAGTGGTGGGTTTTGGATGGAAATTATTAGTTGGGAGTGGGAATGGGGAACGGGAGAATGATATGTTGGAGAAAGGGAAGGGGGAATGGAAAGTCATTTCTCTCGCCAACCTGGAACATGCATCAGCAGAAGTGGCCAGGTGGATGAATGAACCACAGAATATTGGACGAACTCAGCGGGTACTTTCTCTGAAAGCTTTCAAAGAACAGTTTGAGATGTTGTTAGGAAGTGAGAGCGAAAGGAGGTTAAGTGATGCTGACATTAACCTCCTTCTGAAATTTCTACAGAGGGACAAACAACTTCTTGTTACCGATGGATCAACAATACGTTTTCTCAATAGCAATGAGAAGGTTACACCAGAAGGAGGAATTACACTCGAAGATTCTACCATCGCATCTCTAAAAACACTTATCAAGGACCTCACGGCACAGATTAACATCTTAGAACAAAAAGTAACTAACTTATCAATATCCGCCAAAGAAGCCGTCGCCCACAAAAACCGCCTCTCAGCACTCTCTTCTCTCCGCTCTAAGAAAATAGCCGAGACCGCTCTGACTAAACACCATGCGACGCTTGCGCAAGTTGAAGAAGTATTTAGCAAGATTGAGCAGGCTGCTGATCAAGTTGAATTGGTGAGGGTGATGGAAGCTAGTACTGTGGTGTTGCGAGGTTTGAATAAGGAGGTAGGCGGTGTGGAGAGAGTCGATCAGGTTGTGGATAGCCTGAGGGAGCAGATGGACGTGGTAGATGAGGTTGGTGGTGTTATTGGTGAAATGGGCCAACTGGGTGGAGTGGGCGAAGGGGAGGTCGAGGAAGAATTCGAGGAGATGGAGAGAGTCGAGAGGGAGAAAATTGAGGCTGCCGAGAAGATTAAGAGAGAGGGGAAAGAGAAGAAAGAAGCAGCCGAGAAGGAGGCTAAAGAAAAGAAGGAAGCAGAGGAGACGAAGAAGAGGTTGGATGAGTTAGCTGAGGTGGAGAGGCAAGCCAAAGAAGCCGCGGCGAAGAAAGCGGCAGAGGAGAAGGCAGAGAAAGATCTTGATGACAGTACGGAATTGCTGAAGATGGTGTCTTTGGAACCTAACGCAGATGGAACAGTGCTACAATGATTGTACGAAATATAGTAATGTTTAGATTTACGGTATCATTAAGTTTCTGCTTGCTTGCAGTGTATAATTAATGCAGCGCTAGTATCTTTGGTATCTTAAATTTGCGTCTTTAATGGAACGCCATTGCTTGTAGCCATCTCTGAAGCAAGTAGCTCCTTATCCACTTGCAAATCAGGCGAAGGGTATGTAGGCACAGATTGCTCCTCTGTATCAACATTATCGACCGAACGTGGTGTCACTCGCTCTTCTGGCGTCTGCTCTGCCGGGATTTGCCCTTCGGACTTGGTTACCTTTGAAACCTTCTTCTTAGCATTTGCAATCAGGTTTCGAAAATCGCTATCATGCTTCGTTGACCAAGCCATTCCGTCAAAATCTTTATCCCGAATCTGTGCTCCAGCATGATTTGCACGGGCTTGTCCACCTTGGGTTCGCTCCCATATCTCCATTTCCCGCTTCAGCTCGCCTTTGGTCCTTGGTCTGCTTGCATCACAATTTGCGTTCCACAGAGTCGACCATTCCGTATGCCTTTGAATAAGGAGTTGTCTGCTTCCAGCAGCGGACAAGCCGTGATCTGTGAGTTTCTTGCGCAGGGGACCATCTTTGAGTAAATCGTAGTTTGGTGTAGCCAGTCTTTCGGGAGCTTTCTGTGGTAATGATTTTGTGGGCTGTATTGCTAGTTTGTGGTTCTTAGGAGCGGTTTCGTCTAGACAGCCCGAATCAATGTGCGTATTGATTAAGCTTTCTTTTACCTGCTGCTGGCAAATTGGGCAGTGTACAAATCCAGCTGCCAAATATTAGAAGTTTCCATGGTCTGTTGAATTTCCGCACTTACCAGGTAGATATTCATCAATATCATCGTCTGAATCCACGATCGTAACCGCTTGAGAAGATGGTTTCCTGCCTCCCGACCTAGTCCTCTTCCTGATCCCATCCTCCTCTTCTACCACATCCTGCTGTCTCCTCTTCCTCTTCGGCGATGAAACTTCCTTTTCCCCTTCCGCGAACTTTCTAGCAACTGTCAAAATATCCGGTCTGCCCTTTATGAACGCCTGTACCAACTCCTCCATCGCTTTGTTGAACCTTAAATTCAGCTCCTGATTGTTCGTCCTGCAGGCAGGGCATTTCCCATCATTTTTCAAACACCTCCTTATACACAGCGAACAGAATGTGTGCGAGCAAGATGTAATCATAGGCGTATCGTAGAAGTCTTTGCAGACTTGACAGCGCAAGGCAGCATCAATCGGAGCGAGGGAGGCGAGGGGAGTGGGGAGCCAGTCGGTGGAATCTGGTACTTCGAAAGCATCGTCTTTTGATAATTTAGTATTCATTCTGCCAGATCCGAAGTAGAGGAGCCTGAGGATCGAATGTGGAGGAGTTGTCGTTGTCGGCGCAAAAGTCGTGGAGATGATGAAGAATCTCGCGTTGAGTGGATTTTTGAGAAGGCGCGTCGGGATCGCGTCGACACCTGCAGCCCATTTCACTTTGCCCTCAACCATGAATTTTGAAGGAGGAAAACAACAACGAACGAAACGACAATATTGCAATGGCGGACTACAGAACCTACTTGGCAGAGAATATTTTGACTGAGGATAAGCTGGTAATATCTTTGCGCTTTTTGATTGCGGCCTTCATCTGCTAATGAACATTCAGGTAACGTATCGGCTCCTCAGTCGAGCGCTAAAGGTGCATGTCAACACAGCGAAGGAGTGAGTCTTGCAGATCTTCTTTTTGGAAATGACATACCTAACGAGAACATAGGATGCTCTTTGAATTTCACCAGCAGCAAAATGCCAAAAAACCTGGGACCTTACATGCGACATATCTCCTTAGCGGCACGAAACGAGAGGAGGAGAACCTTCCTACAAATGGGGACGTGAAGATGGAGGGAGGAGAAGATTACCCACAGAGCAGTCCTTTTATGGCCAGCTCAATGCCGCAGATCCCGGAGAGTTCGGGGGAGACTGCAGTGTTGAGCATCACACTGGTGAGGGAGGTGGACTTGGAAGGTAAGAAGTATGCCTCCTTGAAAGACCTTGACTGACAGGAGGGAATAAAGCTGTGAAAGCGCAGTATGAAGATATTTTTTCCATACACATATATAGTTTAGGGCCATCGCCACTAAAGGTACCATTCTAACCTTCATGCTTATTAGTCCAAGCTAATTGCTCTTCATTTCTAGGACCTACAGTTACTTTCAGATGTAACTCGACAAATTCAAGTTCTCACCTCTTCCGATGATCCTCTCAAAACCAATCCTATCTATGGCACCATTACCAATTCTTTAGTCAAGCGAAGAACCGCCCGTCGCCCACCTCCAGCCCCAGCATCAGTTCCAGCAGTTCCAGTCAAAGCCTCAAAACCAGTTGTAAAGGAACCTCCAAAACTCACGAAACAAGACTCCAAGACTTCACAGCCTTCGTCTGCGAAAGAATTTTTTGGAAAGGGCAAAGAAAAGGCAAACGCTGCTACAAATACAAGTGGCCCCTCTAGCAAGGAGAGCACACCAGCCCCAAGCAATCCTCCACCAGCTCTCAAGCGTGACTCTTCAAGTATTTTTAAAGCATTCGCTAAAGCTAAACCGCCAAAAGAGAAGAAGCAAGAGCCTGTTGAGGATGAAATCATGAAGGATGCAGTGTCCGATGATGATGACGATGAGGAGACTTACGTGCCGCCTATTCAGGAACAGAAGGAAAGTGGAATCGATAGGAAGACTAGGAAAGAGAGAGAAGAAGCGTTAAGAAGAATGATGGAGGATGACGATGACGAGGAAGAATCCGCACCCGCCAGTAAAGCTGCTACTCCTGTTGTGGTTGATGACGAGGACGAGGATATGAAGGAGGTGGACTCCCAGCCCACGAAGAAGGTTAAGAGCGAGGAACCCGAACCAACTGTGACGGTTTCAGGAGGAAGAAGGAGAGGAAAGAGGAGAGTGATGAAGAAGAAGACTGTAAAGGACGAGGAAGGTTATCTCGGTAAGCCTTTAAGACCGTAACTCCATTCCAAAATTATCACTAACTTTGAACAGTCACCAAAGAAGAAGCTGTATGGGAATCATTTTCGGAGGATGAACCAGCCCCAAAACCAAAGCCGAAAGCTGCCGCGCCTACGACCTCGAGAGCAAAGAAACCAGCCGCGAAGGCTGGACAAGGAAATATTATGAGTTTTTTCGGAAAGAAATAGGCAGGTAGCTTCTCAAATCGGAACGAGACTAGATGGCAATCATAAGTCATATCTGTGTGTCCTGTAGAAATATTACTTCTGTTTGCTTACGGAATGAGAAAATATCATTAACAAGCTTTCTAAGGACATGATTGCAATCGATTTATTTTTCAATCAGACATAGTTTGTAACGAAGTGGTTTCCAAAATGAGTACTCTGAGAACAGACTAGATCTTGACAATCATTATGTTAGAACAGAAAATTGTCGCTATTGTATTTGGCTTTGGCCGCTTTGTTAGCGGGCTGGCCTTTGCTACAGTAGAAATTCAATGGTTCTTAAGGCACGCTACTAAATGCTAGAACTCATCTCACAATTTTATTAATATAGAAAGAGTGGACAAAAGAGTCCGTTTATAAGCCAAACAAATAAGTGAACAGGATTTGCATGTATTGCAAAGGTCACGTGACTGAATGCTACTGTGCTGACCATTTTGGTTATCTCGCATTCGCTTGAGCTTCCCCATCCTCCTTTCATCATCTTCTTCTTCTCTGCAACATTTAAAGCAATTTTGACTATCAGCGCTGATTTCTTTTTCCTAAAATTTCTCCAAAAGTTGATTGTATTTCTGCCCAGACTAGTCACGGTCATGAAATCTGGTCAACGAGGGCCTTTGAAATCGCTCCAATAATGCCTGAAAAGTATACCTTCTCAAAAGTATGCGATGACATACAAGGACTACAGGTCTTAGATCGAAATCCACAGGTATGTTCCAAACATTCCAAGATGAATTACGAGAAGTCACGTTGCTAATCATTTTCTTTAGGACATCACCAACACCCTGAAAATTATCTTGTCAAAGCTCTCGGCCACGGAAGATCTTCACGAAGTAGGCGAAGACGCGGATTCCACCCAAATTCTCTCGCAGTGGATTTCAAACACCATATTACCCGACAGCAAATGCTTTGATTATGATGAAGCTCTAGATGGCAAGTCTTCTCCCATACCAGATGAATCAACAGCTGACCGCAAACAGAACCACTGTCAAAATCACAACGCAAAGCACTTGACAATACCAAGCAAAATGCCCTCACCGGCCTGAAAGCACTCACCACCCTCTTCACTCTCTCACCATCACCTACAAATCTCGGCCCCAAAACTCTCATCTCTCTCCTCGCCTTCACCAATCCCTTAGATCCATGGACCACGTCCGAAACTCTCGCTCTCACCAACAACATCCTCACGGTATACAAAGACCAATTTCAAAACACAGACTTTATCATCAACAATCTCCTTCAATCTTTCATTCGCCCTCTCTTTGTTAAATCCAAGAAACTAGCTAGTATCACGAGTAGCGCACGAAAAGCACACGTCTCTTCCGCCCCACGAAAACCTTTCTCAAGTTCGGATCACAATCGTGAGAATGAGCCTTGGCGATATGATATTATTTACGCTGTGACGGTTCTCGAGTGGGCTGTTAATAACATTTCCGTACACTCCACCCCCCTCCTCTCCTCTTCGTTCCCTTCCCTCCATTTTCGAAAACTTTGAAAACATGAAACTAACATCCTTAACAGCCTAAACCCCTCACCGATTCCCTTCCACTGATACTCCCACCCCTCCTTCACCTCCTCGACACAACTAGCGCCACCCTCCGCCATCGCGGCCTCCTCCTCATTCCAACCTTTTTCAACAAACTCACCCCTCCAACTCTCCTCACCACTCGCGGTCTCGGTTCTGTCTTTGAAGATGCAATTCAACCCATTCTTCTCGCTGTGCCATCACTCACTCCAACGGTTGAGGCAGAGTTGATCCTTCCTGTTGCTTGGAAGGCTATGTTTTCTCTGGGAGAAGTCTGGTTCCCTGCCAATGCTGCTGGTGATGGGGACAGAGGTGATGGTGGTGTAGTCACGATTGGAAAGGGAGGAGTAGTTCAGAAGAGTCAATTTGCCAAGGAAAAGGAATTGACGAAGAAGGAAGAGGTGGAACATGAGAGGGTTGAATTCTTCTCCCGATTACTTCGATATTCTTTACTGCCGTATGCCCCCCTTCCTTCTATCTCAAAAACATCATAACTAACACATTCCTCTTCAAACAGAGCACACACCTACACGCACCCCAACCACCCCCTCATCACCATCATCCTCTTACAGCAACTAACACAGCTCATCCCCCACCTTGGCATCCACACCACACGAAACTTGAAAGATATAATCCCTATGATAACAAGTATCCTTCTCAACCCCTTCGCTTCCACAAAACTAATCATTTCTGCGTTGAGAGCGCTGCGAGAGATGTTGTTGGCCTGTTGGATGAGATTTTCTGGTCATGAAGGTGCAAGGTGGAGGGGTGACGTATTGATGGGTTTGGTGGGGGTTTGGAGGGAGGTGAGAGGGGAGGGTGTAGCGGAAGGAGAGGGTGAAGCAGAAGGCAAGGGCGAAGAAGAAGAGAATGGAAAAGGACAAGAAAAAGAGATAGGGGATATTAAGAAAGAATTGAGTGTGGTGGGAAGATTATTGATCGAGGCTGTCAGAGCGGGTGATGAGAAGACCTTTGATTCCTTTCAGGAGGATTTGGAGAGGCTAGTTGAGGTGGATGAGGGATTAAGGGTTGTTTTTTGGGGGGGGGGGGGTGTGAGAAGGGATGTAAGGTAGGTAGGTAGGTAGGTAGTCATAGCTCTGCCTCGATAGAGTACCTACCCCAGGTGGAGAGATAGTACTATCAGATCACAAAGAAAGTAAATGAAAGAGAAACGGCCACTTCCGTCACGAGAGGAGGCTGAAAAAGCGAGGCACAAATACATATTTCCATTTCCATTTCCATTTCACAGTTCCCATTCTCTCCACAACGCACAGTCGTCTACATTTGCCAGAAGAACCAAACGGAAAAACAAATCAATCAAGAAAGGGAAACATTTCATTTCATTTTCATTCATTTCTCCATTCCCCCATCTTTAATTTCCCTCCGTCCTGTATATCATGACTGACTTCCACTGCCCCTAACAGATCGTACAATTACTCCACCAAACACACATCAATATGGTCATTTCGCCTATGTTCCCTTAATTTCTTCATACCATTGACCCGGTTGTTCTCCTTTCTTCCCTTTATCAAACCTAACGCAACGCAATAGAAAACAAAGCAGTAATAGACGACTTTTAACGCCTGTTCAACGCCTTCTAGGTATTTCCCATATATCATATAGTGTCGTCCCAAAAATAAGTATGCCGCTTAAACAAAATCCTCCGTAAGTATCCATAGTCGAATAATAGATAGCCCTTCTTGATCAGAGGACATGCTTAATCCTGTCCTTCCCTTGTCGTTGTTGGCCTTCCTTCCTTTCCTTTTCATTGGATCATGGTGATCGATATCGTTTGTGACGTAACGGATTGCTGTTAAGGCCAACAACATTCCTCCATCCTTCAACGTGCCTCGACTCTCGATCATGCCCATCATATCGTCGCCTTTCCCAAATTTGTACTCCACGCCTCATCAGCACTGTCATCCCTTCCAGCCTCCCCTACAATAAACTCCAACACCCTACAAACCCTCTCATTCAAAATTCCCCCACCACTAGCACTAAGCTTCCCAGCACCCATCCCCAACGCATCAACATCCTCACTACTCAACCCCCTCGCATACATGCCCGCGACTTTCGCCTTCCAAGCCTTCTCCTCTCTCACCCTCACCGCTCTATCAACTCTCATCGGCACGGCCAACGTAACCCTAACAAGATGAACCGTCATCCTCGCTCTCCCAAGGACATCCCAATATGCCAACCCCATCAACCTCTTCTGAACCCTCCTTATCCTTCCTAACTCAATATAAATCAACAGCGCATACGTCCTCCCACTCAACACCAATTCTCGGATCCGAACGAAAGAGGATTCAACGTTTATGACGACATCGGAGGAGATGAGATGGGGGTAGGTGAGGTGGAGGGAGTCGAGGAAGGAGCGGACGAGGCGGAAATCGCCAGTGATGAATTCAGAGAGGATGGCGAGGACTGCCGAGCGGAATGTGTGGTCTCCACCTAGGAAGGAGGTTTTGTCTGGTAAGGAGGTGGGCGTGGGACTGGAGGCGCGGTTGTATGTTTGGCGCGTGCGTGGGGAGCGGAGGATGTCGAAGGCGAAACCGAGACGTTGGAATGCGCTGGTGATAGGGGATGGAGATTAGCATTTTGATAGTAAAGAGAGCAGATGGGATTGGGTGAGTAGGGAAAAGGGGGACGAACGGCGTAGAGAGTGGGTGGAAAGGAGGTTTATCCGGGTGACATATTTTCGATCGTTCGAGGTAACATCGTCGTAATTCTTGCGGCGTCGCTGTGCGTGGTGCGCCGAGGATTTTGTATAACTATAGGTGAGAACGAATGCGATGGTTAGACGATGAAGTCATTGAAATGGTGATAGTGTAGGGTTATATTGGGCAATCGTACGTCTTCTTCTTGAAGTATATCTGCATTTTTGGGTGGTGTTGTCAGTTGAGTGGACGGGCAGAATCACATGCTTGAAAGGGGTGGTGGCATGTGGTGGTGGAACGAGCGTGGGGAGGGAACACAGAACACAGAACACAGAACACAGAATAGAGCCAAGGAAATGGAATGGAAGCGATGGAAAAGGGCAAACTCACCTTTGATTATCTCGTCTTTTTGCTGAAGGGCGAGATTGGTTGCTGCTGCTGGACTCGGCGTGGTGTCTTGCGACATGGCGATTGTCGTCGAGACATGAGAGAAGGAGAGGAAGGGAGGAGGAGGGAAGGAGATAATGCGGAAATTCTAGAGTTTGCGATGAGAGTGAGGAGATGGAAAGGAAAAGGATGAGATGGATGGATGGGTGGAGAGGCAAAAAAAAAGGTGCGAAGGAGGCGAGGCTAACGAAGGTCTCGCATTATTCGATTATTTTATTCGGGGTCCCTCGGCGTGTAGAGTAGTGGTGGGATGTGTGTGGGATGTGACAATGTGTGGAGAGTTGGCTGGTTTGAGGTTGTGCGGCGCGGGATCATCACTTTCACATGGGAATATATTAGACACGTGAAAATGCGAATTTCAGTGCCAAAATGAACCAGTGGAAATTGCTAGATGCCCCTGAGACCGGCTGTTTTAAGTGGAGATAAGGAATCAGAAGAAAAAGAAATAATAGCACAATAGTCAATATAAAGTTTATCATACACTATATCAAGAATACAATCCTTCAAGTTCATGATCCTATGTACAATATTGACTCTCTCGAACCACACTCTATATACACATTACCCAGTGCATCTACTCTCTCTCGCCTCTTCTCCTAGCCATTGGTCTTTCAATCCTACTTCATTCCCCAAGAAGAAAGTGGCATTTGCCGCCATCAAACACATGAATTCCAGAACATAAGGCGGAAGGTTGGTGGAATACATCCGGACCAGTCGTCAGGAACGACCCTCGGTTCCTGGTGGTCGGTGTTGGTCTCGTGAAAGGAATAGTCTCGTAACCACGACTTCCATAACTCCTTGCAGATGATAAGTATCAACAGGTAAATCCATCACAAAAGAAAGTCTTTTTCAATGTGCTTGACGTCCTTCTCTATCGAAGCGTTCACGTGTATTTTGTACTCGCTTTGCTTACTTCTTATAGCCGGATCGCATTCCCTGCTATGTACGTCGTCACACTCCGAAAAGTACCATCGCGGTCAAAAGCGCCGCAGCAATTGTGTAGAGGCGACTGCTTTCGTAAATAGACAGGCCTGAATTTGCCGAAACAGATGGCATTGAAATCGAGCTGATCGCAGAAATTGATGAGCGAGAAGTAGTTGTCGCGGCAAGCTTCTCAGCGAGAGCGCTGCCGGAAGCCTCAGCAAATATTGCACCAAACGCATTCGTATTTGGCGATATTGACGCCGAATAAGTCGCCGTCGTGCAAGCGGACGTACTGCTAGCAACTTTCGATTCGTGTCTATGTTCATGATTTGGACTGTGTGAGTGTGAATCCGTTGGTTTCGGTGCCGGTGTCGAAGTCGACTCTGCAAAAACAGTATGCGTCATCAAACTCCGTGAATCTGTGATCAATTCAACGTCTCTAAACAATGTGCTTGCTTTTGCGCCTTCCCATGTATATGCTTCCTTCGTGACTGGACCTGATGCGCCTGCTCGTCCTGTTGCTCGGCAGCCCATGGATGTGGTACCTTGAAGGGCGCAGTCGACTGTTAACCGCCTTTGGGAGGGAATGATGTGTCAGAGAGTGATGCGCTGAGGGGTATGGATGGATGTAGAGGGGTAAGAAGCAGAAGGGAACGTACTGTTCGCTTGCGACATAGCTCCATTGAACTGTTTTGGGACCCTCTATCAGGGTGTATGGCTGATTGAAAGGACATGATGCGGTAGTGATGGATTTGGGACACGCGACGAGATATGTTGTCGCAACACTCTTCTCCTAGAGACCGCATTGCTTGTTAAGTCTATTTCCATTGGAGTTTTGTAGACGACAATTTGACGTGATGGTGAGAGGGAAACATGAGAGAACTAACGGATTCAAGAACATAAGCAACAATTGGATATGCCAGCGCAAAGATATTGACGGAATCCTTCGATTCCGAATGCGCCGAGGAGGAAGTGGAAGTCGCATGAACGAAGGGAACGCTTGCAGAAACCAGCAGCAACGCGAAGAAATGAGGGACAACCATCTTTGCTTCTAGCAGAGACAAACGAACAGATAAAGGATCAATGCTTTCTGAACCATTCAGACCATTCGAGATGGAGCAATGAACGAGAGGGAGAGAAGAGGGGGCAAACGGACATCGCGGGGGAAGGACGACGACATATTCGTATGTTCCCTCGTTCAGATTACATTTGCCGGAAATTGAAGGTCATCCTGGGAGATTACAATGTGCCGTTTCTTCGTTTCATCCTGGGAGGGTGAATGGCATCCTACACGGAAAGGACGGAATGATTGGATTAATTCGTCATCATCATGAGAACGCATTTGAAGGAGATTTATATCCTCAATTGTGATGTCTTACCTGTTCGGTGTTGTTGTTGTTTGTTTGCTGAGATGGTGGATCTGCATTGTGTGGTGCTTTGACAGGAGCAGAAAACGTTAAGCGGATTGGGCTTGGGGACCCTGAAGCCAGGTTCAGGGATGGGACGGACTTGGCATCCATCTGCACAGGAAGCGGTGCGATGCTGTGAGCGTGAGCCGAACCGAACCACCATCGTGGAATCTGCCCGCCTCCACGAGTCTACATTGCAGGTGCAGAGCATAAGAGATCCTGCTTCTCCCCAGGTGCCGTGTTGTCTATGTTACAGGCTATTTACAGGGGCCGAGCATTTCGTCCTTTTCCCATTCATGCCGTTTAGTGAGACCAGACCCGCGATAAATGATGCCGTCCATTGTGTATGAGACTTCAGCGGTAATTATCTTGCACTTTCATCTGCAGAGTTTCGGAAACTTATCATAAACTCTTCAGCTCTTGGCTTTCTGTCGGTTTCTCTGGTGATTAGTGATATGATACTGCAAACCTAATACTGCTGTAAGGAATAGCCTTTCCGTCCTTCACCGGTGTCCTGGACAACAATCTCCTTCGGTCATGTGCGCTGGTCGGTGAGAGCCTCGTGAGCCTGAATCCTTCCAGGGTATGTCCCATTTTAATTGAAAATTGGAAGAAATACGCGCTCCACGATATCAAAACCCTAAGCTCCTTCAGCAGTAGTTAGGTGACCCTGGAATACGGTAGCTAATGCATTTCAATCTTCGTCTCTGCAGTCTATTTACACAATTAAGCGAGGAGGATATCCCCGTCATCCCACCGACCAGCACCCAAAGTTCAACCCCCAAAGTTCAACCCCAAAGTGGCCTGACATCAAGGACCCCTTACATGTCATCGCTACGTCATCAGATCATGAATGAGCAGACGTCTCTGGGCCTCAAAAGGGTCAAATCGCCGCGTTTTGCCTCAGTGACAGATCAGATAAAGCAGAGACAATTGTCCCCCTTGACAACAGACAAACATGTCAATAAACAATGCCACCAATACCACACCAAAGGGAAAACAGAGCGTTGACGGCTTGGGTGGTCGTCCCCAAAGCCTGGGCAAGCAATGCTAAACCTGATTTTGGCGCCTGTGACCCCTGAAGGCTCAGGGTTCCAATTCCCGAATTAGTGGAATCGGAAGGTTCGCTGTATTTTCTAGCGGGTAGGGCGGAAGCCGTGGGCGTTCGACGACTCGATTGTTCACTGTTCGCCTTGGGGGCATTATTCGTGTATGTGTGCGCGTGGGAGGTTTCTTGCTGTCTACTTTTGTCTTTGGAGATGCTTCCTCCTTTTCCCTGCCTCACCTTTGTTGCTGCCCCTCACATCGCAGCCCTAGACAACAGATCTTCACTTTCAACCCATGGACACGGAACACAGACACCCTTCTTACCACACACGACGAGACTCTGATGCACAGGACGAGTACTGGACACCGGCATGCGGGAAACTTCAGTTGTACCGTATGATGCAATCTTGACGTGCTACCTACCCTTCACTTCCCGTACATAGAACCGTGTATCTCCTTCCTGCTCGACCATCTGATTGTGCGCCGCTCTGGAATCCAGACAGGAGTCCGCCAGCCTATCGACCGAGCGCTGCCGCAGTAGTGGTGGTGGTAGGAGTGGGTGGTGTGCTGGATTCACGCAGACAGCAACCACCGGACAGGGACAGTAGGCGGCAGGCATCGCGTTGTGATGTGCAGTCGCTGGATTCTGGACATGCTCACTCGACGCTCCTCTTCCTCGTCCCACGCAGCCGCATCAAAGTCCTCGAAGCAGCAGCTGGACAATGCCTCCGCCGTCCTGGCAGACCCAGCAGTCGGCGTGCAGACTCATGCGTCTTCTCCGCTAGTGGCAGATGGAAGCGGTGTTTCCTCAAACACGTCGAATACTGTGAGGGATGCTGTGGTAGTACCCGCGAGGAGGCCACACGCTGTACGTTCCTTGACGCACGATGGCACTTTTTCTTCGCGCGCATCGGCTGTGGTAATGGAAGAGGACTTGCTAGAAGAAGAGGAAATGAGCACAACTTCAGAGGAACATGGGTCGGACTTTGAATCCGGCGATTGGTTTGATATGCTTCCAGATAGCGACCATGTGCGCTTCTTTAAATCGGTGGATTGGGGAAAGACTGAATTAGGCCCTTTGAGGGATTGGGGAATGGCATTGCGAATACACACCTGTACCGTCATGGCAGACTCGAGGCCCTGCAACCTGTATTGTATGCATGATACTGCGCCGTTGACATGGTTTTGATATACTGACAGTGCTATGTATAGGGGGACCAAGCAGAGTTTCAATATACAATGAAAATTTCATTTCTCTCGCAGGCAAGAGACATCCGGAACTCATGGGCACCACTTTCAAGCACAACTTTCCAGAAGTGTGGGACCGTTTCAGACCAGTCCTCGATAAGGTAGAGCAGACCGGCCAAGCAAGCAAATTAATGGAAAGGGAGGTATTTGTGAAGCGAAACGGCTTCCTGGAGGAAGGATACTTTATTGGCAACTTCACACCTTTGCGCGGAATGACCGGTCAGGTGGAGGGTTTCTACAACGCAACATTCGAAATCACTCCGTCGAAGATACGAGAACGGAGGAAATCAATGATGAACCACATGGCGAATCGGTCTGATTTGAGCAAGCCTTTCTCCGACTGTGTTATGCCCTTTCTGGAAGAACTGCCGCGGGACATACCAATGGCTTTGTTGTACGAAATGGACACGGATGAATCAATATCGAAGCAAAACTGCCTAGTTCTACGAGGGAGCATCGGAATACCGGAAGATCACCCTCTCGCAAATGAAGTCCTAGATTTTGACAGCTGTGATGGCATTGTGCCTCTGCTCCGAAAAGCGAGGGATGGAGTGATGACCTTACCGACAGATAAAATTTTTCAAGGAGTGAATTGGCAAGGATTCGGAGAGCCTTCAAAACATATATCGATTCTACCACTCGTCACTTCAGGAAGATTATTTGGGTTTCTTGTCATTGGTGCAAACCCTCGCTTGCTTGTTGATGAAAACCATCAAGTCTTTGCGCAAGACTTGGCCTCCAAAGTGTCTGCTATTGCTACATCGTTGATTGGTGCAGATGAAATCAGAAAACGTGCAGCAGCGCTGGAAAGGGAATTGGCTGACAGCGAGAAGCAAATTCGATACATGGCACAGCATGCATCTGTTGGCATGCAACATTTATCGTTTGAAGGCAAGATTCTCTGGGCTAATGATCAGTATTATACTATGACTGGCCATTCGAGACTTCCGCAACATCAGTATGATAACTCCTTTATCGATGTGTTTTTGGAGGAAGATCAGCCGAAAGCCCTGGACGCCTGGAATTTACTGTTACAAGGGCAGAGCAATGTATCTATGGAACTGAGACTCAAGAAGCTGTTTACTCCGCCGTCGGGCGATCCTGAGCCTGCCTGTATTCTGGCGTTATCTTTCCCATACTTGGATAATGGAAAGATCAGGTCAATCATGGCTTGCATCACGGATGTCTCTGCTCTAAAATGGGCAGAGTCATCTGAAGCACGCAATGCAATCGATGCGAGGGAAGCCAAGAGGCAGCAAGAAGAGTTTATTGACATTGTCTCCCACGAACTGCGTAACCCACTTTCCGCAATTTTCCAGCTCGCAGATACCATCATTTCCTCATATCCGGAAGGTGAGGAGATTGGAACACCAGAGGATGATCCGTTGTCAGAGGCACTCAGAAGCAATATCGAAGCAGCAAGCACAATCTTGATGTGTGCGAAACATCAAAAGAGGATCGTAGACGATGTGTTGACGCTCTCGAAGTTGGAATACATGATGCTCGCAATTGCACCAAAACCTGTGCAGCTTCCAAAATTGTTTGAGCGATCTGTACGTATGTTTGACGCCGACATGCTTGAAGCCGATGTCACTGTCAACATCTCCGCAGAGCCGTCCTTGCAAGAGAATAAGATCGACTGGGTGATGTGCGACCCGTCTCGCATAACTCAGATTTTTATCAACCTCCTCACCAATGCTCTCAAGTTTACGAAGACAGAAGAAATTCGTCAAATCTCAATCAAATACGGTGCCACGACGACCAATCCTCGACCGACCTTTCCGCATGATCTCGCGTGGGCGCCTAGCCACAAAGACTTTGAAGATTTGACTCTCACCGAGGATTGGGGTACCGGCGAGCCGATTTACATCACTCTCACAGTTGCGGACACTGGTGTGGGAATGTCACCTGACCAAATCATCAGACTCTTTGGTCGTTTCGAACAAGCTAGTCTCCGAACGACCATCAAATACGGCGGCTCTGGTCTCGGTCTTTTCATCTCCCAGAAGCTCACCGAGAAGTTGGGAGGTGAGATTGGTGTTCTCTCAGAACCAGGCAAAGGAAGTATGTTTGTATTCTACGTGAAAGCGCGCCGAACAACCCGGGAAGTAAAACTCTCCAGGAAGCAAAGCAGCGCTGAAACAACCCAGCAAAACCGTCCACTACCCCTTCGTGTCAGCTCTTCCAGCATCAAAGTCGGACCTCCAGAAACCGATATTGAGAAGATCCATGTCCTCCTTGTCGAAGACAACCTCGTGAACCAGCAGATCCTGGTTCGACAACTTGTCAAAGCAGGTTGTGTGGTCTACGCCGCTAATCATGGTCTTGAGGCTTTGGATGTTTTACAAACGACGAATGCGTGGTGCGAAAATGTTGGTGGGAAAGAGGAGAATGAATACCCGAGGAAGCATATCGATATAATTTTAATGGATTGGGAGATGCCTGTCATGGATGGCCTGACAGCGAGTAAAGAGATCAGACGACTGCAGGCGGAGGGCAAGATAACGAGATATCTGGATATCATCGCTACAACTGCTAATGCGAGGGATGAGCAAGTTACTACGGCGTTGGAGAGTGGCATTGTAAGTTTCCCGCCCCATTTCTTTACGAATCATTTTGTATATTGGCTGTTGGTGGGATGTTGGTGGAACGTCGGCTAATATGATGTGCGAAATAGGATGAGGTCATGTCAAAACCATTCAGAGTTGCAGACCTAATCGACAGGATGAGAGAACGTCTCATCATATCTTCACAGCGCCACACGAACCCGAGGATATGGAGTACGCCCCCCTGAAAAGATGGAAAGCCAGGATTCAGATCGAACACGTTAAAAAATAATATCTGGATCGTGAGATAGAGAAGAAAAGAATTAATGATAATAACGAGAGTCGAAGTAGTGACTGGGAAGAGAGAGGGATGAAGTCAATTCCAAAGAGTTGTGGCTAGGGTAGGTGTAAGAAAAACAGTATCTGGGAAGATAGATTCTGTGGTGGTCATGATGAGGAGGAGGGGTATGGTATGGTAAATCTAACAGAGCTAGCTGACTGGCGAAACTTTCCAAGTATTCAACCATGCTAGATATCAGTGGCAGACAGAAAGAAAAGAAGAGAAAGAAGGAGCCGAAGCAAAAATGGAAGATGTCGTTATGATACCACTCTTTTCATACCTACCTCCCTTGCTCTCATCCTCTTTGGAAGGATAGTCGTAAAAATTGTGTCTGTTGAAAATCAACTCATCCGCCTGGAGCATGACATGGGTGCGGTGCTTAACCTCATGACGTGGGTCCGGGCGGACAAGAACCTCCTGCTGTAAGTAATTACACTATATGCTGTAGCGTAGGCGATCTCTTGTGCCAACTTTATTTTCACCTCCTCTCTCTCTTTCGGTGGGGACGGAGTCTCTTGGAGGACAGGCCACACCGCCACATCACGAAATGATGCTCGTTTCATGTGTTCAACTTCACCGTCAACAGTATGCCATTTGCAAGAACACGGTCTAATATAACACCATAGTCAAGAACTCTCATGCCCTTTTCTTCCTGACGACAATTGGCCTTGATGCTGACGATCACCAGATGATGAGATGATGAGATGGTGAGACGACGAGGTTACGGGACAGTAATGTGCAGAGAGATTACAAGCATCAAGCCAGCGTCATGAAAAGTGCCGGTTGCCGGCACGGTACGTACCAGTGTTTTGACAACGCCATCATGACAAGACCAAGACTAAGACCATGGAATTTTAGGTTGTGGCGCAAGGCTAGCCTTAAGGCGATCGAATGAGTGAACCCAGATTTCTAAAGCTCGAAAAGGTGGATCTCGATTCCGATGGTCTTTTGTCTCGTTGGACTTCCTGAATCCATCAGGATCCTTGGATATCTCACGAGCCAAACAACTTGTTATGTGCTGTATCGATGTCTCTCCCAGCGGATCAAGATGTGTTGATTCTTGACTTGCTGTGGTGAATTAATCGCGTTGTGCGTTGTAACTTGTCACTTGGGCATTGATGCGGTCACTTGCTGACCGGACGGACATGCGATGGGAATTGGATCAATCCAGCTAGTATTAGTGATGGTCTTGCTTGATTGAACGGCTGGGCTGTATTTTGTATTTAGGATTTCTTGGAACTTCCCTTACTCGTGTTTCACAACTTCCGTCACACAAGGCTTGTAAGGTAGTGAGTGTATTATTCATTCACGTCACCGTCGTCAGGGATCGAGTTTTTCCCTTCTTCTTTGGCATGTGTTTTTTGTCGATGGGATCCGACTTATGTATAAGTAGGTGAAGTAATTGGTATTTCACGTTTCCATCCTTCAATCTTCATTCTCATCAAGTTTCCCAGCACCTCCCCATATCACTCATACCGAAACTTCTATCTTCCTTCTAAACAACATCCCTCCTCCCCCCTCAAAATCCATCCAAGATGGCACGCTTCATGAGTAACTTCCGAAACTCACACACCTATCCCCTCTTCCAAAAAATCCTACGCACACTCCAATTCCTCTCCGCACTCACCTCCCTCATCGTCTTCTCCATCCGCATCCAAAAGCTCCTCAAACTCTACAACAATCTCTCCCGCGCCGACGGCGCCGTCGAGGGTATCGTTGCCGCCGCTCTCGCTTACACTCTCGTCGTCATGATCCTCACCGTTGTGCTTCGAGATGGTGGTTCGAACATGCTTCGTTGGATCTTGGTGGTGCTTGATATTGCGTTCGTGGGCGCCTTCATCGCCGTGGCTGTTTTGACAAGTCCAAGAGGTGGCAGAGCTGGACCATGTACGGGTGCGAGGAGGAGACTTGCTGAGCAGGCTGGCTTGAGCAGGGATGCAAGCTGCAATTTGCCGTTGGGGACGTTCGTCACTGCTATCGTTAGCACGTAAGTTTTTTCACTCTTCTTTCTTCCTGCTCTTGTAGCTTTTCAGGTCAAATGTCAAAGGGGTACTAACAGTGTTTTGATATTATAGGATTCTTCACGCTCTCACGGCCGTCTTCCATAATGTTCGTCAGCACCATAGGGAACATGTCGTTGCTGAGAAGGGCCATGGATATAATGGGTAAGTCTTCTTATTTGGAGTAGAATTATGTGGAACAATCTTTATCGTGGGAGCTTGTTTAACTGATATTGTTTGGTTCTTTTCTTTAGATCCGCTAGGACTTCAACTACTGCTGCGCCAGTCAACACCACTGGACACCATGGCCATGGCAACACTCACACATCTGCTGTTTAAACTTATGTTTCCGATAATGGCAAAGATGTTGTATGATGCATTTTCTTGTTTACTTGTATTAAAGTAATCTTTCGGGATTTGAGAGTTTAACTTCTGAGGAGGAAAGGGTAATGGTGGTGGAGAGGTTTTGGGAATGGAATTAATTACGGAGAGAAAGATTTGGCGTCAATGATTTATTAGGGTATACACCATCTCAGCAGCTCTTCAAACCAAAAATACATTTCACATCATCATCATTATTGTACCCATACTATTGATTTGAACGTCGTCGGTACTGTAACTTGAAACCGAGCTGAATAACTCATCCGAAAACTAACATCACAATATCCCCACGCATAACAAATGACCCAAATTTTTTGGTTTTTCAATCAGACAATCGCACCGTTCTAATCTAATCCGATTTATCTAATCCCTACCAATCAGCCAATCCATTCTACCTACCTAACATCAATAATAATAAACCCTCGCCTCCCCACTCACCTCCCCACCCTCCTTGCACTCATCATTCCCATCAACAACCAACTTCCCCTCCCCCTCCAACCTCGCCAAACACTCCTTCACACACCCCACCACAAACTTTCCATACTCCGGACCCAACGGCGGTCTCTCCTTTGTCAAATCCGCTTTCAACCAAGCTATCTTCCTCACGCTGTCTGACGCCGCCATCATATTCTTGACGTCATTGTCATCGAATCCCGCACCTGTTACAATGGCAAGAGGGTGTTTGGTGTAGTTTTGTGAACCGATGTTGGGGGTTTGTGATAATGAATGCTGTGGTTGTGGATTTGAAGGGGATGGGGATTGCAGAATGAGAGGGGCGGTGGTGATGAATTTGTTTGGGTTGAGGAATACGTGGATTACTATTTGAAGCATTTGTATTCAGTACCGACAATGCTATCTGACTGATCGATTGAAATCAAAACATACCTTCGATCTCGGGTAATAAAGCTTTCGTAACATTCGTAGCCATTTCCGGACTTTTACCGCAGAGGATGATGGGGATTGGCGGTGTTGTTCCGGCCATTTTGCTTGAGAATTTCAATTGAAGGTGGTGATGGTGAGTTGATTTGGGAAAGATAGTTGGACGAAGGAGATGAGAGCGAAAAGATGGAGGATGGAGAATTGATTTATACATTTTTTGGATACTTTCTTCTTTTAAGATTAAAAAATGGTTTCGAGACCGGCTTTAAAGAAAAGGATGCAGATTTTGATGGTAATGTTGAGGTTTAACTCGAACGCGAACGCGAACGCGAATGAGCGGGCGGGTGAGATTGCCCCGCGCTTACAGTGGTGTATGGTAGGAAGATCGTCGCCGAGAATTGTGTTTCTCAAACTCTGATGGACTTTTAATAAAAGGTATGTTTCCTTGTCGTTTTTTTGTTTTTTGTTTTTAAGCCTTTAACGTCCCGTAACTGACATTTAAAGCAAAATATAGTCGTGTGCTTGCTGTAGCCTGGCTGTTGTCCATCCACGACGGAGGCTAATGCGAGGTCTCTTGGAATTCTGGCATCATACTTGCTTTAACTTTTTGACCGAAAAATATTCTCACTCATAAAACGGATAGATATGCCCAAATACATCCTAAAACAAAGGTGTATTCGAGAGGGAGGTGGTTGTTCGGCTATATGAGGGCCTGAACCGGACTCGTGTAGCTATAACTCAATCCTCTCTTCAATCACAAGCTTCCAACACGTGGATATCGGACCAAATCTTCAAATGACCATCGCCCTCAGTTGATTTCAGAATAACTACGAACGACGCGTCCCGCACCATTAAAGTTGATTTTCTCAATTCTGACAAATATTCCTCTTCGCACCGTTGGCCTCTGTTGACACTCATTTGTTTAGCGACTACATATTTGTTGCGAGCACGTTATCATGTCAGCAGTATTACAGAATCAGTATTACTTGTACTTTCGATTAAGGTTCGCACTTCAACACTTGAGTTTGAATAGGGTATTCAAGTTGCTACTTCCATTAAACGGCCATCAAAGGGGTTAGGATGAGCGTTGAGAAGGCGCATCAATCAATGTCTTGGCTGGCAGATAAAGTCATATCTGCTAACTTCTTTTCAATTCGCCAAAACATTCTCTGGATCACTTGTTTTTATGCACATCGTGATTCTTTCAATGGGCTCTTAGTTAGCTTAGACACTAATACCTTGCTTTTCGATTCCCCAAACTATCCCAGCTTTTCACCACCAAAGGGCCCTTACCAAAGAAAAGCTAAGGCCACAAGCAGACAATAGAGAACAGTCCCAGAAAGATTGTACCAAGAAGCCAAGTTCGAGATCCAACGAATCTCAATATTCCGTTTAGTATTATGCGCCAATGATACTAGCAATTATCATCGTCTACGATTCGGTATGGAGAAGTCACCAGCCCGTCGTCATCGTTGCGTTAAGGTTCGCACAGTAGGAACCATTTGGCGTGAATGCATCGATGTGTCAGATATAGGGGAAGAGGCATGTTTAGAGCTGAGATTCTTGGATTTCGATTGAGAAATTGGAATGGCTGAGACCATTATAACTACCTAGGCAAAATTCCTGCGATGCGAATGGTTGTGAGAAGCGAGGAACCCTTGGCGAGGAATCTTATGCGAACACAGTCAAAGCCACCCTTGTGAGCGCACAGTGGTAATACAGGGGTAGAGAAAGATGCAAGATTGGAGTCTTTCCGATGAGTTTCTTGTGTTTGCGAAGCCATGGTGGTCGTCCAACTCCTACACTCCACGCTTTTGGCAGGGGTGGTGTGGGCTTATATCTTTCCCAGCGGTGGAGAATTTGTCTGAAGATCGGATATTCCATGCACCTCTTGAACGTGAGAACTTTAAATAAAAGACTGGGTCTAGAATAGGACTTGGTATATCTTTGGGATTCGTGAATAGTTCATCACCGTAGTATTCTTCAGTCAGCGAGCCCCCACATCCCAAACTAACGGTCATCACGCCACACGCCTGCCGCAGGATCTTGTGTTACCTCACCAGTGGTACAGTACATTAAGCAAAAGTAATAAGCAACTTCCGTGTTGACATAAGCTCAAAATGATAAGCGCCACCCGAGCTTGAAAATGCCAAAAACAGTTCCACGAGGGGCCCGGGGACAGGGGGTTTGGCTGCCGGATATCCCCCCCCCTGGTCAGATGTTTATACAATGGAACGTGGAGATTGATCACAGAGCCAATAGCTGTTGATACATTTGGAATCAGATGGTTTTTGAGCAGATTCATGATTAGACGTGGCAGGAATACCGAGGTACATTCAGGCAGCGCTTCTGCAGGGGACGTAATCTGCATTCTGGTCCGTGGACCCCGAGAGATCGCTTAAAGGTATTCTGCCGAATGCAGGTACTGTGCTGTAGATATCTTCATGGTGAGTAATAACATACGAATGATCAATTTTCTATTGGTCAGATCACAGGTGATGTTTCCGATGGTTCGGTCTCCCCTTTAGGCTCGAGGGCTAAAACCCAAACGTATGGATCTATCTATCTGATGCAAGACAAGCGTTTGGAGCCTCTCAGGGTAGAGTAGTGCATGTTAGTTCCAAAGATTTCTTGTTCGAAACATTTGCTGCAATTCATTCCACTGCTGTGATTTTCGTATGAATATCGACGAGAAGATTCTAGACCATTAACAGGGTTTACTAGAGAACTCATGTTCAACATCAGCCCACCCCCAGAGCGAGACCCCGAATCATCAAGTGACAGCTGCTTTGATGACCTCAGCTGCAGCTGGCCTGATTGATCTTCTACGCGGTACGTACCGCAAAGTACTAGCGCTTTAACTGTACGCCCCATCACATCCATTCATGAAGAGTCAACTCACCGTTGGAGTGGATCAGGTCATGATTGGTTGTCAATTCACTGTCCGGTGCTACTAGATCATGAGCTCTTGGCCCACCTAGGCACATATCTCTATTTCATGGCGATTTGTGTTGTATATCACGTTATAGGTGCTTCTTTCAGCTAGCTTTTGTTGAGAATTGTAAGATCTTACTACTGAACGGGCCGGGAGGCCCGAAGTGAGCAGAGGGATGTTGACTAGAACACAAAAATTAACAGTCATATGAGGAAATTAAGAACATGATTTACTGATCAAAGCTAAGATATTACGGAGCATTCTCTCAACTTTGTTAGCCTGGGTTTTTGTCTGCAAGAATGCTTAAGTGAGCAGGCGTTATTACGTGAGAAGCAGAAGTCGGCTCCAAATTTGCCGTCAATCCTAGAAAGATTATAGCTTCACCTCACCAATGATCTGCATAGGAATTCTACTTACTCACTCCCTGTTCGGATTCGAGCTCTGACCATACATGGTTGAAGGTAACATGCAGGCACAGTACATTTCTCTCGGATACTCGCTTGTGGCTCGCGAGCCGCTCCTTTACTTCCAAGAAATGTGAGTCTCATGGGTATAAGTATGAACCCATTTCTGCTCACCTTTGTCAGATTCTATTCTCTATCTTCATTCCAGTAAGGGAGTTCTCCTGAAACAACATCAGAGAACTAAGCCGCAATCATGCTCTTCCTCGCCGTCGCTGCAGCTTTCTTGCAATTCCCTAGCTTGAGTCTTCAAGCTTTGGATGCAAATGCCATCTCTCTCGAGGAAAAAGTGCTTGCTGTCGAGCGAATGATGTTGACTCCGGGTACAATCGATTTTCAGGTTGCTCCCTGCAAGTTCCTCTTGAACGGACCTCCCCCAGAGTTCGCTGGAGAGCAGACCTCGGCGCACTGGGCGAGGACTGTATTCCACGACTTCATCACTGCAAATATTTCCGCCGGCACTGGGTGAGTGACACACACAAACTTTTACTTTCGAGTCTCAGCTAATTATGAGCCCAGTGGTCTTGATGCATCAATTGGATTTGAATCCGGCCGAAAGGAGAACGATGGAACGATTGCTTTCGATGGAAAGAACTTCATTGATCGAACAATTATTGGAGTATGCTCTTTTCCAATGCTTCCATCAAAAATTCGAGTCCGAGCTAACAAATTAGTTCAATCTCTTCTCATCTGTGTTCGTGTCTACAGCCGATTTCATTGCTCTGGGAATGGCTGAGACACTTCTGTCTTGTGACCCCCTTTCCCCGATGATGGAGCTTCGTGTTGGAAGAATTGATGCCACAGAGGCTGGCCCATCAGGCGTTCCAATGCATACGGACTCGCTCGCAAAGCAGACAGCAGCTTTTGCTAAGGCTGGTTTCAGTCGGACTGAGATGATTCAAGCAGTGTACGTTTTGAATTCTGCCAGATGAGCATCGACGAGGCTAATATATCCTGAAGTGCATGCGGACACACAGTTGGTGGTGTTCATGGTGTTACTTTCCCTGATATTGGTATGTTCCTCGAGCTTCAAATATGTTTTCAAAGCTAATGATATTTGAAGTCGGTGACCAGGCAACTGTTGGGTAAATGAATAGTCCTTCGCAAATTCGGGAAATGCTAATACTTCGTTCAACAGCACGAGTGAGACAGACTTTTTCGATGATACACCATACATCTTCGATAATGTTGGCCTTCAAAACTACCTTGCTGGGACCAACAAAGCAGGCGGACCATTGGTTACAACCGCGAACACGACGATCAGATCCGACTTGAATATCTTCAAGTCTGATAACGATACCACTGTCACAGCAATGGCCTCATCCCAGGCAATCTTCTCACAAACTTGTGTGAAGATCTTTGAAAAGATGATCAACACAGTACCAAGGGGCATGGAACTCTCTGCTCCCGTCGGCCCCAGAAAATTCATCACAATGATCAGCTATGTCGAGCTATCTTCGACGGGTGCTTTGACATATAAAGGACGTATTGGAACATATTCCAAGACCGGTTCCCCTTCTACTGCTTCATACGTGTACGGTACAACGTCCAGTGCTGGCAAATTCGGAGTCACCACCCAAAAGAGCTCACAAGTTGGAGGCAAGTTCTGTATTGTGATCGATTCTGTGACTTTCGCTAACAATTGGACTAGTCGCTGCATCTCCTTGGGCAAACCCAATTCCCGGTGGTGAGAGATTTCCATTTTTCGGCAATACGACCTACTACGAATTCAGCGACAGCATCACCGCGAACACTACTTCTCTCCTTGTTCAAGGAACATACAACGAAACCATCAACCTCAATATCTTCATTGTTCCTTCACTCAGTTACAGAAACAGTGCTGGAGACAAGTTCCTCGTTCGCACCGCTGTAAGCCACTCACGGGTCTGGTTCTGCATTTGATTAGCTATGACTAACTCAATTTAGATCTTGAAAACTCTGGTCTCTTCTACCAGCACTAAATTGACTGCCACCCTATTCTACGCCGCCGGCCAAGCCGGCTCCACTTCGCCAGTCTACAAGCGTTTTGAAGTCAAGTTAAGCTTCTGGAAGAACGTCGGCGCCTACCGCATCTATTCAGGTGTCATCACCAAACCAGTCGATACCCCCTCAAATGGAGGAGGTGGAACTGCCATTGATGTCAGACTGAGTTCCAGTGTGAGAAGTAAGAAGATCGAAGTCGTGAATCCTATTGCCTTTGCAGCCGACAACTTCGTTGGCACTTGCGACAATGCCGACATGACTACTTGCCCATAGGCAACAGTGACTTGAGGCAGGTGTTAGATGTTGAAGAGAAGGGAATTGATCTTTCAAGAGCGACAAGCAGATGTTTACAGCAGTAACTTCTGCAAAATAATAATAATATGATGTTATGATCTTAAATTGTGTTCCTATGAGTAAAATTGATATGTGCTCAAGACGTGCTTCTGTGATTGTTCTCATCTGAAGTTCTTTGAAAGGGTATGGAAGAAACCAAGAATTTCACACTGACCAAAGTTTAATCATTGCTCAAGTCAATGGTTTGCATGAGGTGAATGATACCTTGGGAACCTTCGAGTCGCGAGGAGTGATCAATGCGGGGTGGAATGATGGTTGCCCTCGTCTCTGCGGTTTGTGCTTTTTGAGACGAGCTCAAGAGCGGGAAGAAACAGATATCAATTGATGGTTAGGTTGCTTATGTTTAATATTGGTGAGAAGCGTGAATATCAGCGGGGTCTCATTCTGAGTTGTGATTTGCAGTTTGACCTATATTTGGACCGGACTATGATCTGGAGAATATCTATTGAGACAGCAATAATGGTCCTCAATGTATAGTGCTTAAAAGAGACTCAGTTTGTATGATCGTAGTAGAAATAGTGTTTGATTGATCGGTTTGGATTCATCAACAGTGAATTTACCTATAATACCTAAATGCCAATCTATTCATCTTCAAGATTAGAATAACCACAGTCACAAGCTGAGTGAACCTGTGAATAAAGTAATAAAGAATTTCTGGCAAGAAAAGTTTTATCAGATAAATGAGACCATCTGTTGGGAATTAGTGGATGCCACTAATAACCCCCAAGCCTTCGGACCAGTTTCGATACTGCCACTAGGCACCGCTGTAGATAGCTATTAGTTTATAAAGAACGACTCTCCCATTCATGGGGAGTCAGACACAAATGAATACACGATAGGCTTGCCCTTAGCACGCCCCGTATTCGACGTGATCTACTACCAGTGACATCACCTGCACCCCCTTACAGTTCAACCAACACCATTCTTCAAAATACCAAACTCGCCGTCACCAAAGAAACATCAATCAGAACCTCAGTAACTCATCAAATCAAATATGAAGCCTCCTTGCCTCATCCTAGCATGCATAGTTGGTGCCCTCGTAGTCGCAGCGATTCCAGGAGCGATCATGGTAGCTCGAGTTCGACAAGCAAAACGCTCAAGTCCAGGTTCCGGAAAAAATAGCAGCCTGGAATGAGACGGTGAAGAATATGACCAAAAATCAAAAAGGGTAATTTGGTCTTTAGGTACTTGCATGGAAGTCTTGAAGATGCGGTGGGTAAGGATCTGGGGAAATATAGTCTACTTCTGGTAACTGTTGGTGGTCGGGATGGGCTGTGTACTATTGTTGAACTTCATAGTCGAGCGGCATGGACTCATAGCAACACTTACCTTGCATATATTTCTGTGAAGAAACCTTGGTAGAACATAACAATAATATTGCAAATACGTTCTTGTTACAGATTGATAGTTCCTTTGAAGTGACGGGCGTATACAGTATTTCCACTCTCTGAAGCATGCCCC